>LTAE01001261.1:32907-65167 GCA_001647135.1 Pontederia paniculata | reverse complement strand
TTATTATTATTATTATTATTATTATTATTATTATTATTATTATTATTATTATTATTATTATTATTATTATTATTATTATTATTATTATTATTATTATTATTTCTAGTTTTATATTATTAGTTTTCTGAAACCAAAATCCTAAAACCAATGTTATCTCCTATTAGCCTAGAATTCTTATTAGGTAGTTATATAATTCCTCGTGGGATCGACAACTTTACTCTTACACTTTATTACTTGTTCGACTAGTGCACTTGCTAGTATTCCGATTTGCATTGTCAGCATTTTTTTCGCATCACTATCACGAGCCAAGATATATTATTGCTGAGTCTCAGAAGATACTTGAACTTTAGGAGCAATATCTCTTATTTGAACATCTTTCTTTTCATCAGAAGAATTGATAAGTTCCAGCTCCACCTTCTCCAACGTATTCTGTTTTCCTGTATTATTAATCACAGACAACTCTTTTCTCGAGTGAAGCATCACAGATTCATCAAAAATAACATCTCTACTCAGAATAATTTTACTGGTTTTAGGACACCATAATCTATAACCTTTAACACCAAATTTATAACCAACAAATATGAATTTTCTAACTATAGGTTCAAGTTTTCCATCATTTACATATGCATATGCAGGGCAACTAAAAACTCTTAAATGTGAGTAATTAGGAGGACTACCTGATCATTCTTCTTTAGGAATCTTCAAATCCAATGATAGATGAGGGGATCGATTGACTAGATGACATGCCAGGTTGATAGCTTCAGCCCATAAATTCATTTTCTAATCCTGCATTTGATAACATGCATTGAGTTCTTTCAAGTAGAGTTCTGCTCATTCTTTCTGTGACGTCGTTCTGCTATGGAGTCTTTACAACTGTGCAGTGTCTTACAATATCTTCTTTCTCACATAAGTCATTACATTTTGAACCACAAAACTCGAGTCCATTATCTGTTCTCGATCTCTTAACAACTTTTCCAGTTTGTTTTTCTAACAATATTATCCATAACTTGAATGTCTCAAAGACATCATCTTTATGTTTCAAAAAGTAGAGTCAAACTTTTCTAGAGAAGTCTTCAATAAATGTAAGCAAATATCTATTACCTCTATTTGAAGGAACTTGAGAATAAGCCCATAAATATGAATGAATGTAATCTAGGGTTCCCTTTGTCCTATTAATTACCAAATTAAAACTGACTCTCTTTTGCTTTTCGAAAATATAATGTTCACATAATTCCAACTTTCTAACTTTTGGCTATGAAAGAAGACCTATGTTGCTTAGAACTTGCATGCCCTTCTCACTCATATGACCCAAACACATGTGCCATAATTTTGTAGAATCTTCTTTTAAAATGGATGATAAAATTGCTACTGAACCTGTTACAGTCGAACCAAGAAGAACATACAAACTACCAATTTTTAAACATTTCATCAACAAAAGAGCACCCTGAGAAATCTTCATTCCATTGGAATCTACAACAACTTTGCAAGCATTTGAGTCCATAACACCAAGAGAAATGAGATTTTTTTCAGATCAGGGACATGTCTCACATCTGTTAAGGTTCGGACAACTCTATCATACATCTTAATCTGAATAGACCCAATACCAATAGCCTTACAAGCTGCATTATTTCCCATAAGAACAACTCCACATTCACTCGGTTTGTATGTGGATAACCAATCCTTATTAGGACACATATAGTACGAGCATCCAGAATCGAGAATCCATTCATTTGTAGATCTAAATTTATTAGTCGTCGTCACTACCAAAACATCTTCATTTTCGCTCTCGACTACACTAGCATTTGCTACATCTGACTTCCGATTTCCCTTCTCGTTGCTCTCGTTTAACTTCCTATTTTTGTTTTGTAATTTATAACACTCTGCCTTGATATGACCCTTCTTCTTACAATAATTGTAGACTTTATCTTTATGCTTCGATTTAAATCTAGATCTATCTTGATTCGAATTTTTTGTTTGATGTCTTCCTCTTGCGATCAAACCTGGGGCATGCTCTTCTAATTTGCTGCTGGATCCCAATTCATTGTCCAATTTTTCTTTACTTAGAAGTTTGTCTTTGACATCATCAAAAGTAAGTTTGTCCCTACTGTAAATCATAGTTTGTTTAAAGATTTTATATGAAGATGATAAAGAGCATAAAAGCAATAATGCATGATCTTCATCATCAACTTGAGCATCTACATTTTTCAAATCGTTGATAAGGGTAACAAACTCGCTAATATGAGATCTGATCGATGTACCTTCTGTCATACGAAAGGTATACAATCGCAAGTCGATTTGCTAGAGTTTTTGTCACGTACAGAGTTTCCAACTTCAGCCATAGATTCTTTGCGAGGACTTCCTGAAGAACATCGTTCGTAAGACATAACTGAATTGTGGACATGGCTTTCTCATGAAGTTCCTCCCAGGCAGACATCTCCATAGTATTGAGTTTCTTTCTCGATAACGTCTTCTTCAATCCGTTCTGAATCAAGATGACAAGCATCCGAACTTTACACAAACTAAAATTTGTGTTGTCGTCAAACTTCTCGATGTCAAATTTTGTTGTAGTCATCGTCGAAAAATTGATTGCGAAAAATCTCGTGCTCTGATACCAATTTGTTTGGAATATATGGCAAGGGATCGATTGAGAATCAAAACAATGAATTAAAACGAGAAAGAAATATTGACACACAAATTTTTAATGTGGTAAATTCCTCTTCATCAATGTGAACAAGAGGCAAACATTCACGGGCAAAGGAGGTCGCCACCAAAGAGTTTTCACTATGTCGAAGAAGAAGAGTACATCATAAAACCCTAATGGCCCAAGCCTTTCATTGTCGCCACATATTTCTTTTTTTCTCTCAATTTTTTTCTTTCACAATTTTGAGTACATGGGTATAATAACTCAAGGCACAACAACATTCTTCAATTTCCAAGAGACTACAAATTGTCCAAGCTTGATGTATAAGACTTTAATAGACCTTTGCATATGTATGCAGGCTGCCCAATTAGTGTCACAAAAACCTTCTAACTTGTCAGGAAAGAAGACTCCTTTTCTGAGTTCCTTCTTTATATCGAACCATCTTGAATGTTGCAACTAAATGTGAGTATTTTGATTCATGTATAAATTGACTAAAATGTTGGATAACATATGAAAATCTGACCTTTTAATTGTAAGGTAAATAAGTCTCCAACATAAGTCATTGATAAAGTATTGGAATAATAAGTAACATATCTTTATTTTTTTTGTTCACATGGTGTATCAAACTTTCCAGATATGGCTTTAGATTTTATTCGATGGGACTTTCTATTATTCTTGCTCCCTTTTTCTTGGGTCCTCTATCAAATATGTTGTATGTTTCTTTGAGAAATAGCAATTCCTTTGTTAGATCGTAGAACCTCAACTCTCAAAATATTTATTTACTGAAGTCTTTGATTTTAAACTTATCTTGTAGTACTTTTTGCTTCAGCTATAAACTATTCATTATATCCTATCAAAAACATGTCATAAGCATAAACTAAGATAAGACAACCATCTGATTTCCCATCTTTTTGTGAACAGTGAGTAATCTAATTTACTATGTTCAAAACTAGTTGTGATAAAAACTTGTGTTAATTTCAAGTTTCATTGACAGAAAGCTTATTTTAATTTATACAAAAAATTTAGCAACCTACAAGCTTTATTATTATCTTTTTTTATGCAAAAACCTTGTTACACCTATATGTATGCCTCTTGGAATAAATTCCTATTGAGAAATTCATTATTGACATTTAAGTTATAAAAATGTCAACTTTTTTCTTTACCTTCACAAGAATTGATCGAACTATGACCATCTTTGTCATGAAAGAAAAAATGTCTTTGTAGTCATGACTCTCCTTTTGATTAAAAATATTTGCAATTAATTAATCTAGACTTTTATCTTTGCGTTGCATCATTTTTCTTCAACTTGACTTTATAAATTCACTTGCATTTGGTAGCCTTTCTCACAAATAGGGAGATCAACAATTTTCCAAATGTTATTAGCTTGTAATGCATCCATCTCCTATTTCATAGTAATAAAGTAGTTCAAAAACTAAATTCAAGCAAGCTAATAAGGCCTAATAAATCTAGTAACCAACAAAATTTGAGATAGGATGTGCTTTGAATGTTGCAAAAGATTATGTCACTCAACTTGTTTAGCTACTCATTTTGTTCTGGTGAAAATAATTTGTTCGAGCAAAGAAGATTCACCATCACAACTAGTTTCTACTGAAGATTGTGATGTTACTTAACAATTTTGTGTCGAATCAGATACTGAAATTTGCATCATATTACCTAATTTTGAGACAAATGCAATGTGATGTGGCATTGAAATATCTTGATTGTAATAAAATGTGCTCAATGTGAAAAAAATATGATGAGAAAGAAGATATCTCAAATTAGTTTGTTAGTCTTTTGTAATATTTTTTTATGAAAAATATCTTCATGAAAATTCATATCTCGACTAACATCAATAGAATTAGTTTCTATGTGTAATAACTTGTAACATTTTTGTGTGCTTAAATATCCACAAAAAAATAGTGTATGGATCTCAACAAAAAAACTTATTTGAATTGTTTTATGTTCCAGCATAACATGAACAACCAAATGTTCAAAGATGTTGCAGCGCATTTGTCTTGCCATCATTTTTTTCATATCACTAAGAATTTTGCATAACTCCAAAAGGACAATGGAAACCAAGTGTAATACATCATTGATCTAAGCATATCATATAAGATTCTATTTCTTCTTTCAAATACATTATTTAATTGTGGAGCATGTTGTGGAGTAAATTGAGATAATATTCCATTCTTCCCGAAATAATATAGGAATTTAGTGTTTGTTATTCTCATCCTCGATTTGATTGAAGAGTTTTTAATACTTATGTCAGTTTGCTTTTCTATTTCAATTTTGAAATTTATGAACTTTTAAAAGTTCTGAATTCATATTTCACTAAAAACAACTACAAATATCCATACAGAGAATAATAATCATTACATATTATGAAGTAAAGATAGATTCCTCTTGTATTAATGTTCATGGAGCCACATACATCTATATTACCAACTCAATTAAATCTATAACACTTATTTCATTTCTAGTAAATGATTGATTGATCATAGACATGATTCAAAAAAGGGACAATCTTTATTAATGAAGGAAATCAGGAATCAAGTAATTTCTCGATTCTATCAATGTCAATAAGACCAAGGTTTAGTATTTTCAATCATCAAGAAATTATTCCAAATTTGATAATATATAGACCATGAAATAATGTATTTTTAGTAATTATCTCATCATTCAAATAAATCTTATAATTATCTTTATAAAAAATAAGTTCATAACATACTCTTATAAATTCAGAATAGGAATAAAGTCCTTGATAATGTTAAAAGCATTACAAATGGTCTATTAAATATATAAGTATGCTATTTAAATAAAAAATCTAATAGATTTAGCATCTGATGATGAACTATTTGTAGTGGATAGTTGAATTTGTCCTTTGTGCAATAGCTTAGCTCTTTACAACTCCTGCAACATATTGCACGTATTATATGTATAGCCAAAGTCTAATATCCAAATAGTAAAATATGAAAAATCAATCAAATTGACTTTTACTAATAAGTATTTAAGTATACTTTTGACCTTATTTGCTAGAAATGTAGCAATGCACTCCTTATAAATTTATTTTCAATGTCCTTTTTTACAAAAGTGATAACTCACTTCTTCTTTGAAGTTTGATCTACTTTTCATGTCGACATCATCATTGGGCCTGAAGCTTTTATTCTTCACACCCTTTTCTCTCCTTTTTCTTTTATTTTGAAAGACATTTTTTGTTCTAGATGTAGAAAAAACATCAACATTATCTTTGATGAGTCTGAAGAAATTTTTTCATGTCATCTTTAGCTAACATATAGAGTAGCTCATTGATGACAGGAAAAGGTATATTCATTTAGGTTGACCTCATTCCCGAAAAAGCTTACCCCAATAACCACTTTTGCAAACAATGTGTACCGATTTGTTTCCATTTTCCACTTTTTGAATGATCGGTATCATCATTATTGAGTTTTGGGAATATAAGCTAATTTAAGAAGGTTTTTCATATATAATTGCTTGAATATCTGAAATTTGAAATTCCTTCCATTTTCTATTGATGCAGCCGAAGGATGGGGATTTTGCGGAGTTAATTCTAGACTCCGAGATTTCTGGACTTGCCTAATTTTGGAGATTCTCTTACTCCCNTACACTCCCCCGTTATCGGTCAACCTCTCTTCTTTTGAGGTAGACCGTTTTTCTTTGCTTCTCCTCTTCATGTCAATACTCTTGATATGAGTCGACCGCTTATAATCTTAGGACGCCCACTGCACACTTATGATTCTTCATGTATAAGTTACGTGTGCAGAGGTGGTCCATTCCTTTAGCTCAGGTCGACCGCCGTACTGAACTTGAATATATCCTGTTACAGAAATCAGCTCAAACAAGTTCATCAGTACAGGCTGAGTTCACTTACAAATTTGTGATCAATCAAAACTCGGATCCTAGATTCAACAAACTTGTTATAGTTTTTTTTCTAATAAAAATATACTATTTTTAATAAGTGTTAAGAGATTTTTTTCTGTAGAAAAAATGTTTTCATGAAAAAAGTCTTAACTAAAGATTATTCTAACCCCTCACATTGGCTTAGGTGATAATTTTATTAACCTTTAGAGGCGCCTCAAACTATTAGGAAGATGTTGGAGGAGGATTGAGAAATTTTCAATATTAGATTCGGTCTCAATGCTATGAAGACAATTGATAAAATATGGAAAAATGTATATCCTACTTAATACACAGGAGCGTATCCACCTAAATTTTATATTTCTTACTTTTTTTAATCATAAATTTCGAATTTAATAATTCATAAAAATAAGAAATATGATGTATCCAACTTAAATATGACACATAGATTGATAAATTTATTTGCCTATTGCAAATGAATTATGAGTTGTTCTAGAATATCCACAAAAATAAAGACAATGAATTCTTAAAAAATTAGTTATCTATGTTTTTCAGTTTTTTTTAGTTAA
Source organism: Pontederia paniculata (assembly GCA_001647135.1). Lineage (NCBI taxonomy): Eukaryota > Viridiplantae > Streptophyta > Magnoliopsida > Commelinales > Pontederiaceae > Pontederia > Pontederia paniculata. Next base: position 58,081 of record LTAE01001261.1, on the reverse strand, counting down.
AAGGAAGCCACTGGCTTAACTTAAAAAAAAATAAAAATAAACTACAACATGAACTCTTGACCTTTATAAATAACAATGTTTCAAAAATGATTTAATTAAGTTGTATTCTTCACTTGTTATATATAATTAAAAAATGGTTTCTTATTATTTTATTTTGAGATGGTTTAAACTGTGCAAACTGATTCTTCCTTTTGTGATGGACAAACTTTGAAGTTTTATTTTCACAGTTGTTTTCAGTTTTTGTGAGAGCCGCTTGTGAAGTTCAACGGGGATGTTATCGTTTGACATCAACATGTTCATATTTTTTTTTGGTTTGAAGTTTTATATCAACATATTTAATATGTTAATTCCATGATAATGGAGCTCCGAGAGGTCACGGGTCATTTCAATGAGAAGAGTTCGGAACGAAGCAGAAATTGACGCAAGACGGAAATTTGCTAATTGGCTTATAGAACACAAAATGAGTTCTTCATTCATTATTTTATATATTTTAATACGATTGGAAAAAGGCCATTATTTAATTTCATGATGGTTATAGTTCACTAATTTAGTTCCAATAATGTCGATGGTTTCAATTTTTTTTTCTTTCAATACGCATTTATTTGAATCGTTCAACCACGGTATTTAGTATTTCATGGTTCTTTTTTTTCTCTTCAAGAATGTAAACATTTTTTAAGAAACAAAAAAGGGATCAAATTGGAACAAAAAACTAACGAATAAGAACATTTCAGATTTTTGCTCCATTTTATCTTTATAGCATTGTTTTATTATTGAATTTCATAGAGGTATACCCTATTTAAGTAGAGTACACTGTATATATTATCATCTGGACAATTGAATTTGATATGTATGATTAAAAATAAATAATTTATTTAAAATTTATATTTTTATTTATTTTTATCGATCATAAATAATAAATCTAATTATTCATATAATAGGATACACAATGTATCCTACTTAAATAGGGTACACATTCATTTAATCCTTTATTATTCGAGATTGATTACTGTGTAAAATTATAAATATCTAAACTAATTTGATTGATAAAGTTAACCTATTTTTTACAATAACGTGGATCTAAATTTGAAGGGGTTGTTTGGTTGATAAGGATTAGTATTCTAGTTAGTTTGGAAAAAAATAGACAATTCTACTTATTTGACAGGAAATATTTTAGAATATATATATATATATATATATATATATATATATATTTAAAAAATAAATGTTTACATTATAAATTTCTTAAAGTAGAATAAAGTAAACTTAATGTGTTTGATGTATAATTCGAGACATTAAAATAGTTTTTCTGATTTTAAATGGAGAGGGGATTTTATGTTAGGGAAAAAAATGACAGACCAGGCAAAATATTCGATATTTCACCCATAATTAATATGTTACAATTAGTGGCTATGGATTGTTCCAATAATGTAGCAAATAAACACCATCCCCAGATGCATTCTTACTTTATCCGGGATATTTGTTAAGAATAAAAGATTTGAGGATGATACCTTTTACGGCATTAATAAAAGGGGATATTTTAGGAATTTAATTCCAAACGTGTGGTCTTGATCGTGTGGGAAATGGGATCCACCGGTATCACTTTTCATGTGAATTTATATAAAAAATATATATCTATTCTCACCACAAAAAATGAAAACAATCTGCATCTATAAAAGAAAAACCTTAAAGATGTATTCTTGTATATAGATACACATTATGAATATTGAATACAACCTCCCCCGGACGTATCCCAAATTGCTGTCATATTCACATGAATATTTGAATATCTTTTATGGTAGATATATACGAGTTAATCGCTTATATTGACAAAGTAAACAAAAATGTAATATTGAAAAAGGATTTAAAGCCTATTTGACTAAGTTTATATTTAAGTTAAAACTCTTATAAATAAATTTTAAAAAATCTTTATATTTAATAACTAAAAAAATATACTTATAAGTTATTAAATAATTATTTATAAGTTAAAAAAATTGACTTATTAATTTTAACTAACTATATTACTCTTTTATCTATATTTTTTTAATATTTTTTTATATAATTTTAAGAATATATTAGTCAATTTTTTATTTTAACAAATATTATAACTACTTATTGATATTATTAATATTTTTATCCAAACATGTAGCTACTTATATTTTAAAATAAATATTAACACTTAAAATATTTATATTTTTTATCAGCTAAGCCAAATAAGCCGTTAATCAGGTATTTCAGTATAACATATTATCAATCTTTTTAATCATAGAATATTAAATTTATAACGAATAAAAAAATAAGAGATTTTTTTTAATATTTATCATAAATTAAATATTTATGATTGAATATAAATAATACGATGGTAATATTTTTTTTCATTGATTGACATTAATCAGTAAGTGTAGACAAAAGTTGGTGTTAATCAGTGAAATTGGAGGAGTTGGATTATAGAAAAGTAGGCATACTGATAAATTACATTTAACATAAATGCATATTACTATGAATTTAAACCAAATTATGATAATTTTAGTTAAAAAAAATCAAATATAAAGATAAAATATTTATAATATTTTTTTAATATTACATTAATCATAAGTTTCGTATACTCCATGCTATATTAAACCTGTACGATACACTTATTAATATATAATTATAAATCCAGAATAAAACATCTATAATAAAATAAACTTATATTTTACCTACTATCATAATTTTTTTGAATATATATATATATATATATATATATAATTAGAAATCCAAAATAAAACATTCTTACATAATAAAATAAAACTTTTTTTAGTTACTATAATTTTTTTTAAAAAAAATTCACCCTTACTGGCTCGGGCCCGACGGATGAGAGTTATAAAAAAAAAAATTCTTGAAACAATAAGTTAAACCGCTATATTAAACTCATCTTTTTCATGTTAATTTTAATATGAGCAAACTCTCATGACTAATTTGGTATGAAATTGCAACTTCTTTCATCCTAATTTCTTTTCATTTCAATTAGTCAATAAATAAAATCAATCAAGTATTAATTAAAAAAAAAGATCAAAAGTTTTGAATATATAAATTATTTTTTAATTTATGCGTTATCCAACAATTGGGATGAGACCTATTTTGATTTTAGATTTTAGAATTGAAAACTTAGTTAATCAAAACTCTATTGATAATTTAAATAAAAATTTGAATTTTTATTATATATATATATATATATATATTATCATGTTGGTCCTTGAAATGTGGATTAGTTCATAACTATTCCAACTTTTGGCCCACATGACCACTTCAATTTTCGGTCCAATCGCCGGCCGGTGACCTCCCCGTCGCATTCTCATTACGATCAACACAATAAATAAATTAACTAAAAATTAAATAATTAAAATGTTCTCATACATTTTAATTAATTAGCTGTTTTTTTATTTATGTCGACGAGCAACTAATGCATTTCTTGTACTAAATGCATCATTTTTTTTCCTTTTAAAAAAATATATTATTATTTGTTTGGAGTATAAAATGGTGGCCGCGTTTCCAACTTCCCAGTCTTCTTTCTTCTTCCTTCCGGAGGTGACCACAAAAAAAAATAAAAGAGGAACCTTTGCCTTCGCCTTCGCGTTCTCCGTCGCCGTCGCCGTCACTGCCTGCCGCCGTTCGAGCAGCGGCGACGACGACGATGACGACGAAGAAGAGCAAGGAGGAGGAAAGCGGAAGCGGGGGCCGCGGCGTGCGAGTTGGGAGGTACGAGCTCGGGCGGACGCTGGGGGAGGGCAACTTCGGCAAGGTCAAGCTCGCCCGCCGCGTCGACACCGGCCGCTGCTTCGCCGTCAAGGTCGTGGAGCGCAAGCGCGTGCTCGACCTCCACGTCCACGACCAGGTATGCGATTCATTAACTTAATGGATAATTAATCTCCTCCGTCGTCGAACTAAATTTTTAGAACGGTTGTTATGGAATAAAATCTGGAACTCATGAGAGAAATTATAGTGATGATGCTGGTGATAGCGATTGGTATGAATGAATGCTTGAAATTAAATGCAGATTAAGCGGGAGATTGCGACGCTAAAGCTTCTCCGGCATCCAAACGTTGTTCGATTATATGAGGTTTGGCTGTTCACTTTTTCTCTGTCTTTAATCATCCCTTTCTCTCTCATCGAATTTATTGTCAAAAGAAGTAATTTTCAGAACCGAGAGTTTTGATTACGTTTCTTCTCATTCTTCCGTACTTGAAGACATGAATTAATTATTAAGACTATAGAGTTATCATATGAAGCATTTCACAGTGATTTAACTTTTTTTAGAATGAGGAGTGGAACAATTTGTATACATTTTTGTTATTCCATGTTGGTTTGTGGCGCTTGTCAAAATCCGAAGAAGAACTCGTTAATTAATGTTTATTTTCGTATCATATTAACTCTTAGTGCAGTGAATTGAGCCTCATAAATAACCTTCTACTTCCCACTCTGTACAATAAAAAAAATCCCTTTGTGTTTCCGATTGCTTCACTGGCTTAAAGATTAAGCATGTTTGATGGAATAAGGATAGACATAAGGAATTGTGTATTCCTTCTTGCTTCAAAATTGCATGGACATTTCTCTCACAATTTTTCTTTGCAAAAAAGAAAGAAAATCGCTACTCTATTTATAGTTTACTAGCTAAGAAATGGAGTATTATACAGGTTCTGGCAAGCAAAACAAAGATTTATATGGTCCTAGAATATGTGAATGGAGGCGAGTTATTTGATAAAATTGTAAGTAACTGCGGACATCTCACAACTTTTTACTCTGTTTATATCATTCACTTGTCCTTCGTATTTAAACATGTATTGGTATACAGCGTCTTCACTGTTTTCTTGTTTCATCCTTTTCAAACTGACTTTTGCATATTTGGGTTCTAAGGAATCAAAGGGAAGACTCTCAGAACATGAAGGGCGTAAGCTTTTCCAGCAAATAATCGATGCAGTCAGTTACTGCCATGGCAAAGGTGTCTTCCACAGAGACTTGAAGGTAAAGGCATGCATATTGGATCCAGATTATGACAGAAAAGAACACATATAAAATGGATATTGGACTTAGAAAAGACAAATTAAAAAAAATTGTGCAAAAGAAATTTAGGCATCTCTTTGCAAAGAATAAAATTTAACCTTTACTTTATATCTTCTTGGTGTTTAGTGCATGTTAAAGTTGCTCACTGCAAATTGACCTCGAGTTGAATTTATTTCCTAAAGCTGGTATGCGAAACTGGCATGAAGATTCTATAATGCAAAACATATGACATTTCTATGATATGATTACAGCCAGAGAACGTACTACTTGATGAGGAAGGGAATGTTAAGATTTCTGATTTTGGACTTAGTGCTTTGCCTCAACAATTTGGGGTATGTTTTCACTGAATTGTAGTGTGATCATGCTATTGATATTTTCATGAGATTTACTGTGTTGTCATTCTTTCTTGTGCCCTATGAATAGAATGACGGATTATTACACACAACTTGTGGAAGTCCCAATTATGTTGCCCCTGAGGTAATATTGAAAATGTGGCTTCCTTGACCTTGCGAAAATCTTTATCCACATTACTTAACTTCGTAATTCCACTTGCAGGTTCTTGCCAACAGAGGTTATGATGGTGCGAAGGCAGATATATGGTCCTGTGGTGTAGTGTTGTACGTTATCCTAACAGGATCTTTACCCTTTGATGATAGAAACCTTGCTGTTCTCTACCACAAGGTGAACAATAATCATTGATGAGAAAGAAATGAAAAATTCCTGCATCATGGGTTGCACAGTGATGTACTAAAATTCTGTTGCCACTTTTTGTTCAAGTAGATACAAAAAGGTGATGTCAAGATTCCCAGATGGCTTTCTCCCGGTGCCCAAAACATGATCAGAAGGATTCTTGATCCAAACCCTCAAACCAGGATGAGCATGGTCCAGATCAAAGAAAACAAATGGTTTAATCAAGGTTATGCTCCTGTTTTGCTGGAAGGGGATGATGATGATGATGCATTCAGTGATGATGGGAACATCTCGATCAAAGAGGTAATGAAAGCTTGACTCACAAATCAAAGCTAGAGTTGTTTTTCTTCATTGCTTGATTATTTCTCGTGTGACTAATTCATGATCAATTGGTGAAGGTCACTGAAGCAGAAAAACAAGGACATGATTTCACTCATATTACTGCTTTTGAATTGATCGGAATGTCTTCATGCCTTGACCTCTCTGGCTTCTTTGAGGAAGAGGTAGGATTTTAAACAAAAGGGGATCTCACTAGTAGTTTTGTTGCTGATTTGGTATTCACTTTTTTATGAGCTTCTGCTTTTTGTATGAGTAAGTTTTGGTTTACGTCTTTGACTAATGCGAAGATGCGATGATAAATTTAGGATTCATCTGAAAGGAAGATCAGATTCACCTCAAGTTACGAACCGAGAGAACTATTTGATAAAATTGAGGATATAATGAAAGGAATGGGATTTCAAGTGCATAGAGGTCATGGAAAGGTTGGTTGCAACTGGATTCTATCAAACTTTCGAACTATTAGTGTCCAAACATTATGTGGTCTTTTATAGACCTTTTTGCACTATTCATGTCTATAATTCTTTATAATTTTGCAGTTGAAAATTACACAGCAATGTACTATTAATGCTACAAGTCATGGGCCCAAAATGATCCACTCTTTTTCAGTCACTGCTGAGGTACTTAATTACTTGCCTTTCAAATTTCCTGATCCTTTAAACCTTTTTCCGGTATTTAAAGAACATCCTTGTTAATGTTTAGTAAAACAGAAAAATTAGAAAAATCAAGAAGAGATAATTATTTGAAATGAAATTCTCGAATACCTCTTAGATTTGAACTTTTGTTGCCCACACAAAAACATAAATCCATCATCATGGCTTGTATTCTTGCTCAACTCTTCAGGTCTTTGAGCTGGGTCCTTCTTTATGCGTCGTGGAGCTAAGAAAGTCATCCGGAGACTCTTCTCTGTACAGACAGGTCTGCAATTATTCGTTTCACTGTTTTCTGGTTTTGTTCTGATTCTGGACTCCTGATATTTGTCATCATTCGTTGCAGCTGTGTGCAAAGCTTTCAGCTAATCTAAGAAATTGCGAAGGCCAAGAACTGTTTTTGAGCTCGCATTTGATGACGGAACTCATTGGATCCGAAGGAGAGAGGACCGTTGTTGCTGCTGCATGATTCTACACCATTTTTGATAGTGCTGAAAAAAATATATATATGATCTTGAATACCAATTATATCTGTTTGTAATTAACCAGCAAACGCTAATGCTGGTGCACTAGAGGATTGTAATAGCTTCTTAATATCTCGACAGAAACAACACGTCCTGTAATATTTTTAAGGAAAAAAAAAAGGTAGAGAAGAATTACATGTGGTTTGAAGGTAAAGATGCAATGATTCTAATTTCTGTCTTCAGTGTGTTTCATGGGATTTTTCCTTACCAACAATCATCACTAAAGGATAAAAATTAACAGAACAAAAAAATGTATTCCAACAAATAAAAAGGTAAAAGAATATATAGTCCATAGTGCATGTAGCACATGCACGGATCCGGATTCTTACAATTGGAAAGTAGATTATATGTTCAATAGTGAAATAACCAAGTCATTTTTTAACATAAGATAGGTCTAATACAAGAAAAGTAAAGATGATTAAAAATTATAGGATTATTTTCTCTAACACCCCTTGTAATATAATCTTTTTTTCGTGAATAACTCCAAACTATAATTTTATCGATTTTAATCTCTAAATTATTTTTGCTTTGACATTTTAGTTATCTGGCATTTTTTTTGTTGTTAAAGTTCATTTTTTAAATATGTTAAATGACATTGTACCCTTACGTAAAATTTTAAAATATTTTTTTTATTTTTTATTATTTTTTAGTTTAAAATACTTATACCCTTTTGCTAATCTTTTTTAGATTAAGAAAATAAGTAATAAAAGATAAAAAATATTTTAAGCTTTACCATAAGGGTACAAATATCATTTAACAAAGATAAAAATTTAACTTTAATAAACAAAATAATAAAATCAAACATTAGGATTAAAATGTCAAAGTGAAAATAGTTTAGAAACTAAAATTGATAAAATTATAATTTAAAATTATTTATGAAAAAAAATTATAATATAAAGGGTGTTAGCGAAAATAACCCAAAAATATAAAGCAGTTTGGTAAAACTTGAACTCCATAATTCTCAATCATAAATCAGGAGGTGAGCCCTGGCACGCTCTTATTCTTCTGCATGTATAATATGATTCTATTCTTTGTAACTAAAAAAAAAAATGATTCTACTCTCACAAGTCACAAATGAGTTACATATTCGTTATTAACATAAATATGTGGAGAGATAAAATAATGAATGCACAATTAACTATTCATAATCTTCAAAGTGCATCCATCCTGCCAAATGCATCATGTTGGATGACAACATGCATTTTTATCACGTGAGTGTCTATTGAACAAACAAAAACAGAATTTAGTAAAAGATATTAAGATCGAGGGCAAACACAACTATTAATTAATCAATGATAGAACGAAGCACGCACCCAAATAATTAAAATAGGACCTCAAAGTGCAGTTGGGAAAGCCCTCATTAGCTTCTTCCACATTGCATGTTTCATCAAGCTTAAGGGCCAAGAGATGGAGGAATATTTTAATTAAGAAAATTTTTTATTAATGAGAAACACTTTTGACGCTTCATCCTCGTTCAAAGATATCGAGTTTGAGTTTTTTGTGTATACTTTTTTTTGCTAGAAGTTTTATTTATTACAAATAGATGTGAGATCTGATATGAATATTAGATTAATCGAATTTGATGATGGATCGAGATTCTAATCATATAATTATTAAATGTGAATTGTATGGATAAAATATTTGTGCAGCGCTTTATATTACAACGCAACTCGCTCTTTCTCACATTGCATATAAATATTTTAGTATGGGCTTACGATTATAGGTCCGCACTAATAAACTTTTAAGAGGGAGTGAGTTACAGCAATATAAAGTTTTGCACACTCTTTGCCCTCGAATTTTATATATATTTTAATATTTTATTTGATTAACAATGTAGCATTTCATAATCAATGGAATTGGATTGAATCTCACTATAAAGTGGTTTCAAATTCAAATTAGACACATTTATCATAAGGAGAAATGGAGAAATCCGAAACAACATTAATTTAATATAAATTTAAAATGTGTAATCATTTAATTGAAAGTTAATATATATGTCCATCCCAAAAAGGTTCATTGACACCTTTTTAAAAATTATATATTTATTAACTATTGCATTTCACATATGAAATTTAATTCTAGTGGTTAGAATGATTAGGAAACACTTTAAGATCTTGGTTTGATTATCCTTTAGTATTTATTTTCTTATTTATCTTTTACCAATGTTTCATAAATTATTTGTTTTCCTTATTCATTTGAAATATCTGTTATTCTTATGAATATATTGTATAAATATATCTGTCATTCTATTTCGTGCAAAGATATGTGTTTTCAATGTTATATTTTTTCCGTCTCTTTTCTCTATTAATCATTACTTAAATATCGTTATTTCATAGTAAATATTATTCATTTTATCGTATTATATAATTGTGCACAGTATTATATTTCATAATTAATAAAATCTCTCGTGCATTATGAATTATAATAACATCTCGTTGTTATTTTCTCCCTTTCAAATATTTAATTTTATTGTTTTTTAATGCATAACTTTTCTTGGACTTTATAAATTTATTGGATCGGTTACTATAAAAAAGAGTAAAAAATAAAATGGGAGGTGTTGATATTTTTATTTTATTGGATTATGGCCTTGTAAATTTGCATTATTATTTCTAGAAATATATTTTCTCGATGTTATTTTATACTTTAATATTTAAAATAAAAGTCAAATAATGTAACCGATTTAATTTAGTTCGAAAATTATATATATTTTAAAAAAATACTATTGAAATTAATATTGTTATCATAGAGTATACTAGCTATAATTATATAAATGTGAATAATTATGCATTTTTCTAACTAAAATTCCCATGACAAGCCAAACAATCCATGTTGTAAAACCCGGCCCGGCCGGTCGGATCGGTGTCTGGCGTCTAAAACGGGGCATGAATCACTCAAAATTCGGGGTGCCAATTGGACCGTTTTGGTCCGGTCAAACTCGGGTTGAACCGCTCAACCCGGCGAATTTGACCAACCCGTCTAAAAAATTATATATTTTTTAAATAATAATAATTGAAGTTTAGTTTATTTTTTTAGAATTAAATAATATACTTTTTCTAAGATTTAAAATAATTATATTAAATAAAAAACTTAATGAATCAATCGAGCATATTAATATTTAATAATTATCTTATTATTTATTTTTATCATCAAACATTATTACAAATTATGAATTAGAACTAAAAAATATTATGTTATTATAATTAATAATATGTGCTCATGTATTTTAATTTTACACTTATTTTTTATTGTAGTGATCGGACATGATCATTCCGTTTCTCTTATAATTTTTTTTATATTAATTTATTAATATTCGGTCGACCATCCGGTCCGACCGATTCGACCGGTTCGACTTGACCCGTCACGTTATCCGGTTTGATGTCCATGTCGGGTTTTAAAACATTGCAAATAATATTTCACACGAATGTGCATGAGGTCACCGGTACATGTATTATATTCATTCTCACGTAGTTCCTGCATATAAAAATATTATCAAGGGTCATATTATTTTCCTTTTTCTGGAAATTACTTTTCATTATATACGACAACGATTGAGCTAGAGAATTGAGTGGTTGGTTGATCTTCCCTTCCCCAAATACATAAGAAATAAATGAGTTATTTCCTTTATACTTCTTGAACTTTTTTTTATATTTGAATGTTTTGATATATTTAATTAAGTTTAATGAAGATGGATGCTAAGTATAGGTAATATCGTGCTACTTATTTTATTAATTATAAGATGCTAAATATACGATAGATTTAATAATTTATAATAAATTATTTTAAAAATAGAAGATCTTATATCCATTGTAAATTTAATATTTTACGGTGAGCACGATAAATAGTACGATGTTATTTTCTTTTATTTTAACGATCAATTGTCATTTAAATTCTTCTATTATTATTATTATTATTATTATTATTATTATTATTATTATTATTATTATTATTATTATTATTATTATTATTATTATTATTATTATTATTTACTTTTTTCAATTGACAAACCACACACAATAATAGACGATCTCACCTTCTCTGCGCATGAGCCCCGCCCTCTAGGGCTATGTTCGGATTGAAGAGTTAGGAGACATGAGATGAGATTATAAGGGTAGATCATGTTTGGATATCAATTATAAGTGAAAGAGAAAGATTTATAACCCTTCAAAACTTTTTATAATTAATTCTGCCAAATCGTTGGAATTAGAAGGCATTGAAACATTTGATCATTTTGTCCATATTTTTTATTCTTCTATCAGAAAAAATATATTCTAAAATGTTAAAATTATCTTTTAAATAAAAAATATATCTTTTCTGTTTTAGTTATATTCAAATGTAGATTTATATTATCCTACATATTCTTTCCTTTTCTCTCCTTTCTTATCTTTTCCCTCCATTAGTTTTTCCAAACAAAGACTAGGAGGGTGAGCTTTCTCTCCGGAAGCTCGCGTGGAGACGGCGAGCTCGGCTTGAAGGCGATCTCGTTGGGAGAGAGAGAGAGAGTTTTGATTTTAAAAGATAAGTAGAAAAAAAATATGGCTATTGACGTGAAAGTGAAGTGTCGAAATATCATCGGACTCAATTGGTTAGTGAAATTATATATTGTGTATGCACCGTGCATGCACACACTATGAGTTTTTGGATTAGTATCACTTTGGTGCATACACACACTATGAGTTTATATATATATATATATATATATATATATATGAAGATGAAGATTTTAGTTGTAGGTAGATGAAGATGTTCATAGCATCTGTATTTGAACACTGGATACATAAATGTAGACGATTTACTGTGTCTTGTATCTGCTACTTTCAGTTGTGTGCAACTTTCACAATTCACATGCAGTGCCCAATTCCTCTCTAACTTTCCTGAGATCAGAGTTCTATCAGGACATCTGTTTTCTTGGTAGATGAACAGTTGCATATCAACACTGCTGTATAGAACAGTTTGTGAAGTTAGATTCACTGAATATATACCTCAATCTTGTTTGGATTTTGGAGTTGTTTAATTATGATCATGTTTAGTGGAGCTCAATAATTGATCTTAGAGAAATCAAAGTACAAAGCAATTCGGGAAAAGAAAACTGAAAAACAGTGGCGAATGGGGGCTACTGATTCATTCATGTCAATGATGTAAAGGAGATAGGAACAAGTGTGTCTAGTCTACCACTTCTACTATACATAGCAATCCTGTCAACAGGGACAAATAGTTCTAATCTCAAACGATTTGTTCTTTTAACACAACATTGCAAGCTCCATTTATCACCATTTAAACTTTCTACCCGGATGATAATTCATTTGTTAACCCTTGCATCCTCGATATTCCTAAAATAATAAAATCCAACCAAATAGCCCCTATATAACTGCAGATTGGTATTCCTGCCGCCCATTTCCCTCTTTTTAAGAAACAATATTAAAATTCTTTAAGGTTAACTAATTATTGAAATTAATACTTAGTTATTATATTATTTTAATTAAGTATATATTATTAGAAAATTAAAAGGTACTCCAATTATTATCTTTTAGCATTGATGTAAAATTATTCATTTTATTAACCATTGAGTTAGTTATGGATTTATTTGAAGTAGTTTAAATTATTTATAAGTTGATTTTAAAAAAATCATGCTTGATAAATAAAAAGTTATACTTATAAGTTATTAGGATAACAACTTATAAGTAAAAAAAATAAGTAGAATTTCAAAAATAATTTATCCATAATTAATTGTAATTTTTTTAACTTCTAATATTTTGATTCATATTTTTCTTCCACTTTCATTTCAACAAAGCATTATTTGAAGTATCATTTTCTTAATTCTACAATACCAATATAATCAGTCAAGCACACACGCGTCAGCACTAATTTAATTTCTATCATTTTAACTCCCAAAACTAAAGGAATGATTCAATATAGATGATCCCTAATTAAATCGGAAGCAACAACAGTAGAATGTTAAATCTACGGTGGATATTGGATTTTCTCTTTTTTACTTTTTTCTCTCTCCTAAATCAAGTCATCATAAATTAAACATTTTACGGTTAAAATCATAGGTAGCGTGGTGCTCCCTATTTAAGTAGGGAGCACCTTCCTTTTTTCCCTAAAAGAATTACCAATGGAAAAGAAATTTGATACATATTCAGAAGCTTCAAGGGCACCCACCAAATTAATTAAATAGTGAGGTATAAAGTACTCAACAGACAAATAAATGCTTCTTGAAACATCATATTTATCACGTTCATGTCTCTTGAACAGACAAAAAGAATTCAGAATTAAAAGATGGGAAAAAAATTAATTGTCAACTGTATAAATAAAGACTGAAGCACCGACGCAAAATAATTTAAATAGTACCTTCAACTTCTTACAAAAAAAATATTAAATAAATTATATGACCAGAATGATAACTTAAATAAAATAAAAAGAAAGTAGTACCTTCAGGTACCATCTTAGAGAGCCCCATTTATATGACCAATATGATAACTTTCACATTACAATACGCTAAAATAAATTATTAGAATAATGCACATTGTACTAAAATAAATTATCTAAATGGGACCTATATGTCCACCAACGGTATTGCACCCAAAAAATATCTAATTCAACAAAAAAAATAAATAAATGATCTAAAATTTCTATATTTAGCATAAACATTAATAATACTTACCAGTTTTTAATATTGTAAAAGCGATAAATATAATTACTATTAGTGACTAAATTATTTTTGAAACAAAGACTTTCTAAATTATATTAACGAAAAAATCGATCCACGAGATCGTTGGGTATGGGTTTCTTCACTAAAATAATTAATATATATATTTAACTTATTTTTTTCGTATTTTATTATATAGTTTTCTTAAAGTAACTATACTAAGTAGGAGCTTGAAAACTTTATCACAGAAAACTTCCCGGTTAAAAGGGTAACTTCATCTTTCTTAAAATTGTTTTAGAATTATTTTTTAGTCTAAAAAATCATTCGAAATTTCACCCGGTTCGTGGGAAATTTGTTTTTTAATTAAATTAAGATGCACTGTTATTTTAAATTACATTTTAATATCTAAAAGTCTACGAGCACAAATGTTTAAGCATTTCACTAATTTGATTTTGACACTTCCTCATCACCAAATTTAACTTGTCACTCATTTAAAGAAACATAAAGTTATATGAGGATCATAACATGTTTTCTCTCTGCTCAATCATTGCAACCTTCTCAAGGTCTAAATCAACTCATCAAGAAATGACAAATCCAATTTCTGATACAGGGGGCTTAATAGTTTTTTATTTCCTATTTTAAAATTTGCTTCAATTAAAATATTATTTTACGAATGTGACATGACAGTGCCAAAGAAAGGTGTTGAAATAAACAATTTATTTTGGCACGCAGGCGATGCTTCTGACCACCATCAGAATAATGTGATACATGTGCCGGTTTAACGTCGGTCAGCTCTCTCTCTCTCTCTCTCTCTCTCTCTCTCTCCTTCTCTCTCCTATAAATAAAGCTGAAAGGGAAAGGAACAACATCAATAATCTGGTTCAGAAAAATTATAACACATACAAGAAACATCATCTCATCCGAATCAAACTCAGATGGGTTCTTGGGTTCGCAGCATCACCTCTCCCTTCAGAAAAGCTTGCACTTTGATCAATCCACCCAGGAACAAGTCGTCGGCACAGCAGCAAACAGGTAGCTTCAACTTCCTGCCGGTTTACTGAACATCCATTTCGTTTATAGCTAGTAGTGCATGCATCCATGCATGATCGATGCTCCGCAGCATGAATTAATTCTGTTTGTGGTGAATATATTTGCAGATGATCACCATGAGCACCAAAGGATGAAGCTTCAGTGTGAGGTGATGGCATGCCCATACGAAGACGTCCAGGTGATGTGGTCCATCCTCGAGGGGTCGAGGCCCCGAGAACACTCAAATGATGGCCGCTGAGTTGAGCTTGAGTCGATGCTGGCAATGCAGATATGCAGTTGCTGTTTCTGAACATGAAAATTTTGTAAATGCTGAAGAAGAGATTTATCAGGATAATGTAGGAGATCTATAATTAGTCTGCAACCTGTGGTTGTTTGGGAAGAATCCACATGTATGCTGGCAATGAGGCCCATGCATGAAGAGATTTGATACAAGTTCCCTGCCTTGGATATATTATCTGCACATTGAATGTGTAAATGTTGATCAGTAACTCTTTTCTTGTGTCTACTACTTTCAATTGCCCATTTCCTTTAAGTTATCTGTTGCATTGGCATGTCTTCAAGTAATGTAGGATATAGAGACTCTTCCCCACTTCCGTGGATGCAATAATTTTTCATTGGGAGCCTCAAGTGTCTCATTTTGGACGACACATATTAGTCGACTGCTAATAACCCCGGACACCGTGGGGCAATTCGAAAAAAAAACTCTTGTCAAGGGTACTGAGATCACAAAGTTCTACTTCAATATTGTGTTTTTTCGATAGATGGATAATTTCATATCAACATTGCTAATGATGGATGCTGCATTTTACATGCAACTATGTTTAGAAGCCTATGACTGAATACTTCCTTCTGACTTGGATTCTGAAGAAGTTGAAGCTGCTAAGAATGCATGGATACTGCTATGCTGTATACAAGTTTCTGAAGTTGCTAGTAACTGAATACTTCCATCTAATTTGGATTCAGAAGAAGTTGAAGCTGCTAATTATGTGACCCCCCACACAGAACTGGTACACAAAAGTGCAGGGCTCATGATTAGGTCACCTAAGTCCACAGGATTCTGCCACAAGTTGGTGCAGTTCAACAATCCATCTGTGAGAAATTGAAGTAGAAGCAATGCAGAAAAATAAAGTGGAGCTTGGAGCTCCAGAAAAAGAGTTCTATGAATGATTCATGTAATGATCTGAGCCTTAGGTGATAAGAACAAGCGCGTCCACCACTTCGGTTATAGCAATCCTGTCAACAGCTAGTGATGATAGACAGGCAACCTTCAAAGTGAAGCATGCTGCACTTGCCGATGCAGTGTTCCAGTTAAAAATGGATACATGAGCTACTTCTCAAGAATAAGCACTTTGGTATAGGAGATGATGATGCACCAAATAAAAAAGATCCTATCAGGTAATCCATGAACTCTGGGGCATATCTGAATGATTTATCATTTTGTTTCCAGTCGAGTTTAATAGAACGTGTCCAGCAGAAGACTTGTTCTACAACGGCCAAGCAACATTCTCGCCTACATGACTCCATAGAATTCGCCTACTATATTGTCATTTACATCTACTATAAAGTTGTATATAATGTACCACGTTCAGGATAACAAAGATATGTTCTCACAAGAGTTATTATGGTATCAGAGCAGTAAAAAAAAAAGAGTATTCAACATGGTTTCACCCTCATCTTCCTCTTCAGCGATAAACTCTGAGATGACCACTAATCCACCTGCTCTCCCTACCCTCTCACAAGCTCATCATTTTCTTTCTCTGAAACTCACCTCTTCCAACTACCTTCTATGGAAAACTCAGATTCAACCACTCATCAAATGCTATGAACTTGAAGGCCTCATAGATGGAAGTCATCCACCACCTACTGCTGCAGAAACTCCCTCACAACAACTGCTTGAATGGCATCGACGAGACCAAATGCTCCACAGCTGGCTTCTTGCATCCCTCTCCGAAGAAGTACTTCTCTTGGTTGTCGGTCTTGACACCTCCAAGGACGTCTGGCTTGCACTCAAGCAAGCATATGGTACACCATCTGAAACACGTCTCCTACAGCTGAAAATGCAGCTGCAAAATCTCAAACAGGGTGACACGCTTCCAATTCATAAGAGACAAGCTCCGACTTGGTCACCGGCCACGTCGTGCTTGAGGGGGGATAATAGAACGTGTCCAGCAGAAGACTTGTTCCACAACGGCCAAGCAACATTCTCGCCTACATGACTCCATTGAATTCGCCTACTATATTGTCATTTACATCTACTGTAAAGTTGTATATAATGTACCACGTTCAGGATAACAAAGATATGTTCTCACAAGAGTTATTAGAGTTCACAATTCTGCATCTGGATCGTTCCACTTGAGTTTCTGAACTGTGATGTTATACAAGATAGCAGCTTTATTTGTTTCATGTGTTAGAATCCAGCTTAATTTGCTTAAGCTTTATCATTTTCTCATTCCAACTGCTATAAATCTTGCACTGTTAAAAGTTCCTCTTTTTTCTCTTAAATTGCATACATTAGAAGATGATTTAACCTTCCATTCATAACGAACTAAATTATCCCAATATATTCCAGTCCAAATAGAAATGAGTTACAAATGCAAACACCCCTCAAATTCATATCCAATACCTAAACCACAAACGAGGAAGGAAACAAAAAGAAAAAGAACTTAAATGTAAAATAAGGTGCTGAGTTGCAGAAGGATATAAACTGAATACTACAGTACACGCCAATCCATGGAGATCCAGCAATCACAATTCCTAAACCTTAATTCTTCTACTTGGTGATGGCATAGATCGCATAGATGATCCCAGGCAGGTAGCCCAAAAAGGTCAGCAACAGGCAGATCCAGAACTCCGACTACAGAAAGAACAAAAAAAAAATTACTTCTTGGTTGTCTCAACTTGAACCAGTACATTATGCAGTCATAAGAATCTTCTGTCTGTGACAAGAATGAAGTAATGGAAGCAAGCAATAAGCGCCCACCTTACAGCCGAACTTGAGGAAGACACCAAGAGGAGGCAGGATGATGGCCAGAAGGATGTCGATGCAGGTGGCTGCTCCTTCACTGTTTGCCATGGCTCCTGCTAATGAAGCAGTCCGCAGCTGCCACTGACAACAGTGAGAAGAATTAAGGATGTATTGCAGTTGCAGGTCTTGGAGAGAACAGAGTTGCAGGTATACTGTATTTATAGCAGTGAAACGGGCACTCCATCAGGTGGATGATTAGAACTTATTCCCCACCTCCACTGCTTCGTTGTGAACAACAGTCTGTCTTGGACGAATCATAGCTGTCTGCAGATGTATCAGTCAGGCACAGTTCCCGGCTTCTCACGTTCCACTGAGTTCTTCGTTGGGTCCAATACAAACTGGAATGGGGGAATTCGCATCTGCTTTTTTCACATTCTTGTTCCTTTGGCTTACTGAAAAGTTGCATGGATCTCCTTTTTCCAGCTCAAATTTATCGCCTTTGAAGAAAGCAAAGGCAAAGGCCGCATCTTTCATCTTCCATTTTTTTTCTTGATTTGCTTTTGAAGAGAATTCCAGTGGTGATAGTTATGAAGCTCATCTTCTGAAGCAAAAAACTTTGGAAGAAAAATAAAGTTGGAATCTTTTGCTCCAGTTACTTTCACATATACTACTGTAAAGTGAATTATTTGCACAGAGCCACAACAATGGAGAAAGATAAGTAGATTATGATGGATCGATGTGAAACTTTATAGATGATAAAAATGACAAGTTGGAACTGCAAATGCTGATAGCTACAATTTATTCCTTTCTTACTGCCTACGTTCTATGCATGCATGCTGTACATATGACTCGGTTTCTGAACAGCTCTCTCAGCTAAGCGGCTCCATTCTCCAACAATGGCGATGGATTAGAGTGATAGCTGAGAGTGAAGACAGTCTCCAGCTCGGGAGGGACGAAGAAGTCGATGTGCTTTGAGTTGTCGGACCACAGTGCTCGGAAAGATGCCTCCTTTCTTGGCTTCCTGGGGGCGGGCGGGCACTCTGTTGCCACAGTCGGTATCCTGCACTCTGTGGCCGTCGGCGTCGTGCAACCCTCGTCGTCCTCCTCGAGACCGTGAGCCGAAGCCGGCGGCATAACGCCGCTCACCGGCACCTCGAGTTCCAACGCCGACATGGACGGGAAACTTTTGCTTGGCTTGCAGGAAGAGGAGAAGGCGGGAATGTGGAGGTGGACGTTTGAACGAGTTATTTGAGAGAGAGAGAGAGAAGAGAGAGATAGAGAGATAGAGAGAGAGAGAGAGAGAGAGAGCAGGGCAGCAGAAGCCTCCATGGCTGGCCAGTTGACCGAGCATGAGGAGAGCTTGCCGAGTTTGACCGTCTTGCTATCGTTCTTAGACACATCTTTGACCAAGTCGTCGGTGGAAACGTGCGTCGTGGCGTGACCGGTGTGAAATGCAACAGTCCGCCGCCGTTCACCTTTATGGCTCTTTTTTACAGTTTTACAACTCTGTAAAATGTCTACATGAGTCAAGTTTTTACGTCTGCAAAACCCAAAAATTTGTACGGGTAAAAAGGATGTGTACATCTCAGAAGCGAAAGGTTACATCTGATACTAAACTTTGATCAAATTATTTTAGTGACGTTACTACAAGTGTTAAAAATAAAATGTTTTTTTTTTAAAATCGAATTGTGTTCCAAGTTTTATTTGTAGCACATTTGTATATGCATTTTTTTGTTTTGGTTTACAAATTTATTTTACTCAAATGAATTGGATCACATATACATATAAGTTTAATGGATTTAATGACAATAAATTTGACAAAATTATATAATGCATCAACCAAACTTTTTTTATTAATTCAAGTAATCAAATTATCATATCCAATATGACGTCACACGAGTAGTTGTTCGCACTAAATACAAGGATCATTTCAGCTATAGACAGTTTTGTTAATCAACTTCACATTAACATAATCTCTTTGGGTTTCAAAATAAACCATCCAACAAGATGGTGCATAAATATTCACTTGAGCCAAAACCCTCGTATACATAGAGAATTCAAACCACCAAGTTTACAACCATAGAGCCAGTTTTGGTTTGACGCAGATGATCCTTCTAACGCATTAAGTATTCCACTTCTGAACCCTGCATAACGAACAAATATCCCCACTTCTTTGTATCTGCAAAACATTGAAGCAGACCTATTCCATGCCAAGCCCAGAAAAGAGAGATGCTTTTACCTCAAAAACTTGGGTTTGGTTGTCATTGCATTTTCAAATATTATGATGCCAAATATTAATCAAGATCAACACTTTTTTTGGTTCTAAGTTTCTTGACAATAATTCATCAAGAGGAATATCTGAGTCTGTTGTTAGAGAAAAAAAAAACTACACTGTGACATCCATGGTTAGGTAGCTCATGTTCTCAAATAGACATACTGAACAAACATGATGGTAAAGTTCAAAATGTCTACAGTACTAGTTACATACCTCAAAGCTCAGATTGTATACCTGCTATTCATCAAAACTTGGAGTTTGAATTTGATTATCTTCAACAAGGTTCTCTGAAAAGAACGCACTAGAAAACATGGAAGAATTCACTGGTCTGGATATAGATCCTTGTACATCAATGAACTCTGCAGAGGCAATGATATTCAAAGAGGAGGTATTCATCTTGGATGTACAAGTCCTTGGCATGTCTGTAACATCTGTGTTCACATCAGCATGAGTTTTTCATGCCAAACTAAGAACACACAAGAAAACATCACTGCAAACGATTATCTCTCAATTTCAATAAAAAGATAATAATCCAACTGAAAAATTAGTAGACAAATTGTTCATCATTTTTAGTGTGATAGAAAATTGAGTTGGTATTTTTTTTTTCTGTTCACAAGCGAAACTGATTTAATCATTGGTGTATAGCTGCACATATATTAAAGCTTACAGGAAGTAGTAAAATTTACTAAATTACATATAGGTTCACCTATTCCTCTCATAAACTGATCTGAAAGTGATCCCATCAACTACATTAACACTAGTGAAGTATTACTGTCAGATATCTCCTGACTATTTGAAAGTCAGTTCACTTTGTGAATCATCACTGCTAATTTGAGAATCATTATCAGATATCTCCTGACCCCTGAATGACTTTCTTATCTTTGTTCATAAATTTGTTGATAACAATGAGAATCATCAGAATGAATTAAGAATTATGACTTATGCATCAAGAAACAAAATTGGCGTCTGCTAGGAACCTGACCTTGGTGCTCTTTGAAGATAGTGCCTGAAACTAGCAATGCATTATGGATGGCAGACTCTAAGCAGAACAGCCGACAAGAAGGCTCTGAAAGGGCTACAATATAAAAAGTGTAACATCTAAATGTATGTCCAAGACTATTATTTAATAAAACAGCGGAACTACACAAAGATGGGAAAAGGCAAAAATATTAAATGAACATTAGCTGAAGAGTTTCCTTTCAGCATGAATTCCTTCATGCTGCTGGTACAACTTTTTGTCCCCAAAAATATAGATTTTTGCAAGATGATGCAAATGCAATTCTCTGGCTGTTAGAACTTAGAAGAGCAAAAGAAATTATGAAGAAAAAAAGTGCAGAAAAGGATGGAATTGAGCAAGCAACTTGTGAATATATTTGTATCATTTAATACGGAAATTCTTGCAAACCTGTTTGTGTCCTTCATCAGCAAATGGTACACCACTGTAATAAGAAATCTGAACTATCTTCAAGTTGCAGAAGATTGTGATAAACAATTCATCTGGAATAAGCAATGCACCTACCAGCTACAATTTGTTATCCATGTAGTTTGATGAATCTTTGGAATATAGATGCTCCAACATTATTGCATCATCCTCATCCCTGTGCCTATCATAGGTTTGAATTCAGCTTATTCCGAAAGAAATATTTGTTCATACATCACGGGGAGCTCAAGTCTGGCCAATTTGGAACTGATAGAGCATACCTGGTTTGTGCACTAACAAAACCGGTTCACACAAATTCAATTATTCAAATCATATGGCGGAGCAAGATCAATAAACATACACATTAGGTAAAATGATCAAAATAGAGTTTTGTCAAAAGAGAATCAAGATATAGCTACTTATACCAAACACTAATATAATTAGGTGAGTCCGACACTTCAGTTAATAACAAAAGGACCAATTGCGGACAATTAGATTGCATTTCATATAAACTATTGAAACCAATGTGATACAACATCCAATACATACTTATTTTATCTCAATTCATAAATCAATCCATGATATAGACTCAAACTTCATCAAGCTTTTTTGTCCTTGGTGTTAGTTGAACGTTGTGGGAAGATGATCCTAAAAATCCAACCAGCAAAAATGGCACCAATGAAAGGGCAAATCCAATAAACATAGAATTGCTCCCATGTATTGTGACGATTCCTGATGTAGGCCCATCCAAATGCCTGTGAGGAAAAGTAGATAATTAAGACTGTTATTCTGTCCAAATCAGAAACACACTGCAGATAAAGTAGTGTTTCAATAAAAGGTCAATACTAAACATGAAATGTCATAATTAACATGAATGTTAAATGCGCTCAGTTCAGAGATGAAAGAATTAACAATGAGAAATAAAGTTTTACCTAGTGTGCTGCAATAGCCCTAGCTTAGCCAACTGCCCGTTGTCACCTTCAGTGACCACGCCAGACATCCAAATCAGAATTCTCATACACCTCAAGAACCACAACAACATAGTTTAACATCTAGTCTATTTACAATCTTACTGAGGTTGTAACGACTTTTGAATCTAGTTTGAAACATAATATCTCCACCTAAATTTCTCGCCTTTAATCTTATCCCAGTTTCATCATGTTTATCATCTTTCATATCTGTTTTATGCTCTAGCTCACTAATGCCATCCAAACCTTCTAGTCAAGGTTATGTCATCTTTTCTTAGATACACTTATACTGCAAAGTAATGACAGAAAAGTTTTCTTTTGAACGGAAAGGCTTCTAATCTACCTTTCACAGAAAACTGGGAGATATCAGATAAGATGGATATGATATTCAGGCAAATGTCATGTTAGCTTTAAGGAGGTTCACTATAAAATCAATACAAAGTTTAGCAAATCCCTTACAAAGGCATGCCATAGCCAGGTTTCTGTCAATATCCAGTATCAAGATTGCAAGCACTATTAGAGCTGCAAGTGAAAATTTCCTAGAGAGCACCATTTAATGCACTGAACACATAAAGCATGCTTATTGCATTCATCAAATGCAAATCACACAACTCAAATGAGCAAACATATACTATAACAAGGACTATTTTTTTACGTCTCTTAATGCAATCATCGGCATCCAGGCCAACTTTGCTTAATCTGGAAAATCTTTTAAACTCATACACGTAATATGATTTTCAGCAATAACGACAAAAAAATATATGAAAACAGAACTTCTCATAAAACTGTAAAACTCATTAGCACTTCAGAGAATTCTTGTCAACACAATTTTTAAACCCATGTTTACACAATTATTGACAAGTATAATTCTAACACGACGGAACTGAGACTTCTCTTATTCTTAATAAAGGTCATAATGGAGCGAATGGTGTATCCATGCACTGTGACACATTCTAGTATGCACACTAGAGCAATAACTTAACCTAATTGTCAAAGGAGACATATTGCTAACAAATTTCCAGTTAGATGCTATATGCTTGTTTTGGAAACTGGTAAAAGGTGTCCAACAATTAGCCGTCATGGGTTTAATTTCCTACCATAGGTGGCTACAGATGTAAAAGTAATATGCAAGGCATGCCTAACTATTATCTTGCTATGACATAATGCCAGGACTATTTTCATGTATATAAAAAATTTGGTTACTGATAGAGCGCAATGGCGTTGTATGATCCATGTAGCCGACCCCACCTAGTGGGATAAGGCTTTGTTGTTGTTGTTATTGTTGTTGTTGTTGTTGTATAACATACATGAAAAATGCAGGTTGTGCACTTCGTGTCGTGCACGTGCAGCATTGCACGAAAAATACTAGTAATTTTAGGTAAAAGAATGAGTTATTGTAGTTATTTTGTCTCGACATTCAAATTTCTGTACCAATGCGTTGTTGATTCCAACATATATATATATATATATATATCATGAATATGCTTGAATTCGTGCACAAATGATGATTCATAATTGATAACCAATCACAATTCTTGCTCCGACGTCTTGGATGCCCTGTTATTGCTTAATATGCAGAGTAAGGAAAGAGTAACTTTATGATTTCGAAAGTACATATACTAGTTAGAAAGGAGGAAGAAGCTCACGTTCGCAGGGTTCATGGCTGGTCCCGTGTAACTTGAGCCAGAGACGACTAGGGTGACGGTCGCCATGGCGAGCATCCAAGTTTTTATGACGGAATTCTTAGGGCCCTTGACGATGATCCAAAGCACGATCAAGGAGATGACGAAGGTCAGCACCCCTTCGGCGACAGCTCCGGTGTGCAGATCCACCTTGAGCGAGGGGCCGCCGAGCATGTGCTTGTACTTCGGAGGCATGTACTCCATGATGGCCAAAGCGCCGCCCACCGCTCCGGCGGCCTACACATCAATCCCGCGGAAAGAGTGACAAGGAGAAGGGAAGCTGAATGGTTAGACGGAGTCGGGACGAGAGAGAGAGACCGACCTGGGCCGGGAAACGCAGGGCCATGGTGATCAGATTGTCGTTGCCGAGGCCGGCGGCGAAGAAGGCGGCGGTGCCGGTGGGGTTGAAGCTGGCGCCGCCGATGGCGTAGGAGATGAGGTTGAAGAAGAAGACGAGGAGGAAGACGAGGGTGGTGGTGATGAAGAGGGAGAAGGCGACGCCATGGATCTGAGGGACGGAGGTCTGGATGACGGAGCTGAGGGCGCCGATGGTGGAGACGCAGAAGACCCAGAGGAACGTGATGACGGCGTCCGCCGACGCCGCCTTGATAGCGCGAGACAGCATCCTTCCTTCCTTCCTCTTTTATACTCTGTGTCTTCTTTAAGCTTTCCGTCCCCTTCAGGTGGAAAAAAAAGGAAAAAAAGAAGAGGAAGGAAGGAGATGAAAAGAAAAGAACGATACTAATTATAAAGGAGGGAGAGGAAGAAGTAAGATTTGGAACAATTGCTTTTATTACCGTCCCCGTCCCTCCCACCGAACCAGAACCTTATCCCTACTTGTTTTAAAAATTTAAAAACACACACACAAACACCTCTCTCTCTCTCTCTCTCTCTCTCTCTCTCTCTCCCTCTCTCTCCCTCTCCCCCCCGC
>LTAE01001261.1:0-32838 GCA_001647135.1 Pontederia paniculata | reverse complement strand
CCCCCCTCCCCCCCCCCCCCCCCCCCCCCCCTAAATTTTGCACAATGATAACTAGTTTCCATTTTAGTTTTTTTACATTATTAGTAGGGTTTTAATATTAAATAAATTTAATAAATATCTCCTAAACTTTTGTATTATTGAATTTGAAATATACAATTATAAAAAGTAACAATTATAAAAAAAATAATTTAAAAAATCACGCATCTCGAATCTAACTATTCAAAAGGTAAAAAACAGTACCCTAATTTTAATTTATATTAAATTGCGTTAAGTATTATAAACACTAGTCATTTATTAGTTTTTTGTAAGTTATGTTCAATGATTTTACTTCCTATTTTGAAATCAATAAATAAGTCTAATATAATAAATACTGTTGCAGTTCGGTGAACACTTATTTATTTCGTAAATAATAAGAAATGGCATTTTTAAAATATTCAACTACAATAAAAAAATTTATTGTATTAACTTTGTATCCAATTTTATTGAAAGAATATTTATAAATAAGTTCAAATTAACATTATTTATATATGTTTTTAATGATATTTTGTTGCGTTACGTTGATATATATCTATAATAATAATTAATTATCAATAGGTTGTTATTTGATTCAATATCTTTTTGTCTTACCAAACGATATTTGCTTTACTTTTTAGAATTTAATATTTTTTTTCTATTTTTTAAACAATAATTCTGAGTTGTAAAATGGATACAGTAGCGAATTAAATTGAAAACGCTAAAATCTTTTGGGCTAGATACAAAACAATAATCGTTAGGCCATTGTTTGGTTCATGAATAATAATTTAAGGAGTAAAAGTATTTATTTCAGTAAATCAATTTTTTTAAGAGTTCGATCGAGAACAAACTTATTCCAATTATTTATAAAAATAATTTCTCCCACAAAAATCATTATTCACAAGATTAATTTTTTTTGCAATACTAATTTATCCTTGAATTATTAACTATCTTATTTGATGAAATAAAGCGAAAAAAACATGTATTCATCTTTTTATCCACAAATATATGTGTTATTATTTGTATTAAAAAAAGTCGGCTGGAAAGTTTTATTCTCCTATTTTATATGAATTATTGATAGATTTGATCTAATTTAATATATAATATGATACGGATAACTAAGAAAAATAATTAACTTTAGTAAAAGTTTTGATTAGAGATTGAGTTAAATGTCGGTTGTCTTAAAACTTTAAATAGATGCGAAGAACGTCATTTATATTAGTACTTCTAATCAATGTTTTAAAATCCGACCCGGTCATCGACCCGGATAGCTTGACGAGTCAGGTCGGACCGGTCGGATCGGTCGGACCGGATGGTCGAATCGGATATTAATAAATTAATATAAAAAAGAAATTATAAGAGAAATGGAGTGACCACATCCGGTTATAATAATAAAAAAAAGTGTAAAATCAAAATACATGAGCACATATTATTAATTATAATAACATGATATTTTTTAATTCTAATTCATAATTTATAATAGTGTTTAATGATAAAAAATAAATAATAAGATAATTATTAAATACTAATATGCTCAATTGATTTATTAAGTTATTTATTTAACATAATTATTTTAGATCTTACTTATATGACAAAGTATATTATTGAGCTCTAGAAAAATAATTAAACTTCTATTATTATTATATGAAAAAAAAATATTTTTTTTAGGCCGGGTTGGTCAAAATCGTCGGATTGAGCGGTTCAACTCGGGTTTTGACCGGGTTTGACTGGGTCAAAATAGTCCAATTGGCACCTCGGGTTTTCAGTGATCTATGACCCGTTTTAGACCCCGGACACCGGTCCGACATGTCCGATCGGCCGGGCCAGACCAGGTTTTACAACATGGCTTCTAATAATAATAATTTTATCATCATTAATCTTTTTATTATTAATTTTTTTTAATAAACTTCAATGATGTTGAAGGATATTAGTATTCGACTAATACGATGTTCCAAACGAGCACGACAAAAATAAATACTGATCACGATAAAAAATGTACGAATTATTAGTTCTCATTCTCTAAATTAAATGTACGAATCTGTTAATTATTTGTGCCTACCAATTTAATTATTATTATTTTTAAAACAAACACAAAATCACGATAAAAAATATTATATACGCATGATAATGTTCATCGTGTTTCACGCCTGGAACTGGTGGATACTGGTAGCTTTGAGTCATGCGATGCGACCCACCTACCAAGTACAAGCTGTCATTCCTACGACTCAACTCATGACGTCGTCTTTTACTTTTTCACTTCTTTTTTTCTTTTTAACCTTTTTGGTATAATTTTTTCTGTCGAGCGGACAGATCTGATCTGATATGATCTTCACGTGCTTTTAGGACAGAGTGGTACTTATTATTTATTACCTCTTTTAAGGAAATGTACTGGTTTTTTTTTATATCAACAAATGTAACAGTTTATCAACGGAGGTTAAGATGGAGTGGTAAGTGATTCCTCCCTGCTTAAGCATGTCTCGAATTCGAGTCCCTTTGAATGCAGAATATTCCCGCTGGAAGTCTCACCTGTCATATTTAGGTACGCGACACGGGGCGATACCATATTAGTCGGGGCTATAGTGGGCCTGATCCAATCCTGTGGACAATGTGCTCTTTAGCGTCGTGCGGGTTGGATGATGGCACTGTTTCCCGGAAATTGGGGTCACAATCGAAAAAAAAAACAAATGTAACAGCTTCTAATGTGATGAAATATTTTTTTGGATTTATTAATTGTCACTCTTAAAAAAAATTAGAGATGAAAATTCCGTCCTTCAATTGATGTTTGACTATTGCTCTTGTTTCCTACTGTGTCGTGCTAAAACTTGCATTCACACTCCCGACTATAATTTGACCGATCAAGCCAGTACTTATTATCATTATTTTATTATTTTAATTTTTTGAAATATTTGAAAAAACTGTTTTGTATATAATAAAGTTTATACTTCTATGTAGTATTTAATATAATTATATAATAAATTGGAAAATTAGTAACTAAATAATAATATATGATATTATTATATTAATAATTAATGCATATTGCATAAGAATAATTATTATAATGTATAAAGTTAAATTCAAAAATTATGTCGCTGTCCAAAGTCTCATGAGTACCATATATATATAATATAATTTTATATATTAAAATAAATTTTCATGCTCGACTATGTCGAACGGTGTTGTTTGTGCTCACCGGGCCAGCGCAGGCCCAAAATTCCCGAAGGGGAAACTCGGGCCAGTTGGCCCGTCAAACTTTAATATCATTACTAATTTTTATTTTTTTTATCAACTTGCCCTCAATTTCAAGACTATAAATTAAAAGAACACTAGTGTCATTTAAACAAACATTATTATTATTATTATTATTATTAGATAAATATATAATATTTATAAATTAGAATGGAATGACAATGATATTTTTTTGAAGTGGCAATTGATATTCGACTCAGTTTCAATGACCTCCATCATTAGATTGCAAATTGCTAATTTTTTAATTTTTTTCTTACATTTAGATATCATCTTTCACCCTTCTTCTCTTTTAGATTATGTTCCTTTTTACCTCTATTTCTTTCATAAATAGTTAGCACTTCATCCAGTTTTGCGTTAGACTAAGCTGCCACCTTCCACTAGATCAACTGCTCGCTTTGCCCAATATTTTTTTTATTAACACCATAATATTTCAATGTGTTACTCTACATTGCACATTTAAATATGACGAATGATGCATTGGACAAAAAATTTCTACGAACAAATTCAAGCTTGAGTTTTTCTTAACTAAAAAAACTACTTTTCACACCATATGAACTCTCATTAATAGCTTATGTTCGCTTGTGACTCGGCTACTTTTGTCTTCAATTAATTTTTAATCTTTGAATTATTTGCATAAACTTTTCTAACTTAAATTTTATATAATCATCAACTATAAAATCGGATAAAAATAGATTTATTTTTTTTCATTGGACAACTCAATCTTATCATCTAGTTTTCCATTTCTAATAGTTTTCAATTTATAAAATTACCATTTTATCATTTTTTTAAATGCATATGCGAGCTTCGGCATAAAGCTCGCCTTGCGCCTGCATGGATCCTCGCTCAGGCGAGCTCTACCGGACCTTGCGGTGCCGCAGTCGCAAGCGAAAAGAATTATTTTCAATATTTTTATTCTAGAGGGCAAAAGCGACATTTAATAAAAAAGAGAAACTAATGGTAAATCATATGGATATATAATAACTGATGGTCTAACTTATCCAATTGAAATAAATTTAAAGATGATTCAGTTTGGCCTGGTAATCACTAATATTTTGTTAGGACAAAATGTTTATACCAATACTCAATGAATTTCATATAATTTGGATTGAGAAAGGTCGTCAAAGGTGCAGAAGGAGAGGGAAATTTAAAGAAACTTTAGTAGAAAGTAAATTAAAATGATCATATATGTTTTTATAATGCACAAAAAAATAGATTGTTCAATAAATTAATTATTTAAAACTTTAATTATTGACTGGTATTTTATTATATTTATCGTAAAAGTTATCATGAATATTAATTTTTGTTGCTATAAATTCTTACTCAACTAGCTACAAGTCGATCGAATCAATTCAACCAGCAGGGACGGAATCAAGGGTGAACGTTTTGCGGGCCGGGCCGAGATGCTTAAGAAAATTATTAAATAGATGATCAAAGTATATTGAATTAAAATGTTTAAAAAATGATATATCTAAGTATGCTTACGAAAAAAAATTATATGCATAAAATTAAAATTTAATATATATATATATATATATATATTACAATTATCTATATTTATTTTAAATAAAATTATAATTGAACCCTAGCGTCATCAAAAGCTTCTATGGCCATAGCATTTAAACACATATGTCATTCTAGCACCTATCGTAGTTATATGATAAATAATTTGAGTCCAAGAAGAGAGCGTGTGATAATTTGGAAGGTGCAGGTGGAAGCTTTGAGGTCCATGAAAGAACTAGAGGCCTATAAATGTCAACAACTTAGAAAGTGAATTCTTGTAAAGTCAGCTTCTCGTAGATAGCTAGATTATATTTGTCAAAGGGATAGGGATGGCGGCCACGGCCCCAAGCTCTGTCCATGATATCAACTGATAACGTTCATTCAATAATTGATCTGATTTTTTTTGTCCCATAATATCTGAATTATTAATATTTAATTAATCGATTAATTTGTGTGTGAACATAATGAGTGAGGTTTTTAGCGAATTTTTTTTACAAAATTTAACTTCGAGATTTTCTTATCACTCTTTCTCAATCCGTTGGTACTGATCTGATTTTAATATATTAATATGGCACCACAAAAATGAAAATAACAAATAAAATCAAATAGGTGGTGATCCATAAATATAAGGATATATCTAAATTTACCACCAAAGTGGCTGTAGTTTAGTGGTGAGAATTCCACGTTGTGGCCGTGGAGACCTGGGCTCGAATCCCAGCAGCCACATCTTTTTTCCTAAATTACACTTTTTTCCTAATTTTATAGCACCTTTTCATTTTTTTTGTTCGATTGGGTAAAAGTCGAAAAAAAAGGATAAAATTTACTCAACAAAGCAATCATGTACGCATTTTTACTGCTTTTAAATAATTAAACTATTTGCTTTTTTCCTATATAAATAATCTCACTATCTCCATACTTGTACCTTTGATGCCCATCATTTTGATTCCAGCAAAAAGGAGGATTTCGAATAATATTGATTAAATATATATTCATCAACTAAACGAAAAACGAATTTTTGGAATTCATTTTTCATCTAGTAGAGATAAAATCCGCTTAAATTTGAATTATTAATCCAGTAAAACTATAGATACAAAATTATAGACATCTCATAATAAAATCACAAAATTATGATCATATACTTTTTCATTTTTTGGATAATATTTTTTAACCGAAAAACATAAACGAAGGGAGAATAATAATGCAAAGTTGACTCAATAAATTATTTTTACAATTATCGTAGAAATCAAATTTAAAATTATTAATTTTTCCGTTCCAAATCTGTATTTGAATTTGCTATACAATTTAATCATATTAGATAAAAATATTATTTTTTTTCGATAATTACTCATTAGTGTCCAGAGCTACTACAACTGATCAAATTAGTGACTCCGGAACTCGAACTCGGAACTATTAGCTCTCGATTCTTCATCCTGACACACTCTTTTTAATGAGGTGTGCCAAGGTGTGCCAAGGGAATTTGATTACAAAAATATTAAGTTTGTGATGCGGGTTTAGTGATCTCTGTTAATAAATAGAAAAAAAAACGTAGAACTGTAAGAATCAAACGGCAGACGCATAAGAGCGCCGGAAACATGAGCGGCGTCGCCGCGAGCTTCCTCCGTCTGCTGCAAGGATGCAATGCCATGGATCGCCTCCGCAGGATCCATGCCCTCGTCCTCGTCAGCGGCCTCCTCCGCCACCCCGCCGTTTCCGCCAAGCTCCTCTCCTTCTGCGCCACCTCCGCCGCCGGCGACCTGGACTACGCCCGCCTCCTCTTCGACCACCTTCTTTCCGCTCCCTACGCCGGAGAAACCGTCACCGTCGAACACTGGAACGCCCTTATTCGCGGTTCCTCCCGGAGCCCTTCGCCTGCGGACGCCCTCGCACTTTACAACGCCATGATGCGCTCTTCGGCAGCTTCTTCTCGGCCCGACGCTTTTACCTTTTCCTTCCTGCTGAAGGCTTGCGCCCTCGCCAAGGCCGGAGCAAAGTGCCGCGAGGCCCACGCCTCAGTCTTCCGCACTGGCTTCGCCTCCGATGTCGTCGTTTGCACCAATATGGTCCGTTCCTACGCCGATAACGGTTCTTTGGATGATGCAATCCGGCTGTTCGACGAAATGCCACACAAGGACTTGATCTCCTGGAACGCCATGATCTCTTGTTATTGCCATGCGGGCATGCATGACGAGGCTCTGAGGGTTTATGAAAGGATGAGGGCAGCTGGCGTTGGGCTTGATGAGTTCACCGCTGTTGGGCTACTGTCATCATGCGCTCATGTTGGAGCGCTGGAGTTTGGCGCTCGGATTCACGAGTTTGCAGAGCAGAATGGATTCTTGCGGAGGAGCATTTTTGTAGGTAATGCTCTAATAGACATGTATGCAAAGTGCGGGAACCTGGATGGGGCTCGTCGGGTTTTCGCGGGGATACAGAGGCCAGACAGATTCACTTGGAACTCGATGATCGTTGGACTGGGGATTCATGGTCATGCCCATGAAGCCTTCTACTTTTTCCAGAGAATGCTGGCTGCTGGAGTTCAGCCCAACTCAATCTCATTCCTCGGTTTGCTTATGGGGTGCAGCCACCAAGGCCTCGTGGATGATGGCATCAAGTACTTTCGGATGATGAGCACTGTGTACAGCATGACACCAGACGTCAAGCATTACGGATGCATGGTGGACATGTTTGGACGAGCTGGTAAACTGGAAAAGGCTCTAAAGACCATAAAGAGTTCACCTTGTAATGATGACCCTGTTGTCTGGAGAACACTCCTAAGTGCTTCCAAGGTTTATGGTGACGTGAAGATGGGTGAGCTTGCCTTTGGAACTCTTGTTCAAATGTCAGCATACAATGCTGGGGACTGTGCTCTGCTTTCTGATATCTATGCCAAAGTTGGTGATGGTGAGGGTGTTGCAAGGATGAGGAAAATGGTCAAGTATCAGGGTATCAAGACCACACCTGGTTGGAGCTGGATAGATGTTCAAGGACAGGTTTGGAAATTTGTTGTCGGAGATGCTTCACACCCTAACAGCAAAAACATATATCAGAAGTTGAAGGAGATGGTAAATAGAGCACTCTCATTGGGTTATGTGTCTGAGAGATCAAATTTCTCAGGCAAGGATGGCGGTCCTGTAAAATTGCTAGACTTATCGAAGATCGGAGGGGACTGGCACAGTGAGATTATAGCTATTGCATTCGGGCTATTGGCAGTCCCAGAAGGAACAAGTATCAGAATCACAAAGAATTTAAGGGTGTGTAAGGACTGCCATTCACTGACAAAGTATGTCTCCAGAATCTATGACCGAGAAATTATTGTTAGGGATCGGATGCGGTTTCATCATTTCAAAAATGGGTTGTGCTCTTGCAATGATTACTGGTAAAATTTATATTGTTCCATTCAACTTCTGATGGGTTGCACTCCTTTAAAACTCCTTCAAAAGAGTTTGGAGTTGTCGTTGAAAGTCATCACCTTGGCTCTGTGAACATATCGATTCTAGAGATATTTCTGCTAATATCTGCTAGCTCATGTTTCATTGCACGATAAGCGATATGTTTTCTGTCTCTTGAACAGGTAAACCTTTAATCTCGATATGCAAGTCACTCTAAACTTCACAGATATTTCTGAGTAAATATCCTTACAGTTTCGGTTTTAAAATCTGTGTTTCTTGACATTTCCATCTTCTGATGTTCTTGACCTAATTATTCTACAAGTGTCAGGGAAGTTGAGAAGTTCTATAATACATTTCTTTTCTTAAATATCATCTTTACTTAGTTGCATAAAGTACTATCTAGGATGTTCTAACTTCTTGTAGATAGGGGCCTTCAGAAAAACTTCTTTTAAATTTGAGCTCTTAGTCTTGTGCATGGAACAAATTTCCTTATACAATAATATCTTTTTGTCAAAAAAAGACCTGTTATGTTTATCAAGCTGTTTACAAAAGATGTTTCTGGGGCATCGGATATGAGTTATAAAAAAATGTTAGGTAGGGGTGTCAACCAGTCAGGTCAGGTTGGAGCTTTCATCGGTTCGGATTGGATCATTTTTTTTTTCAAAATAGGATGCATGGATTCGATCTGGATTGGGTGGTCGGATTCTCCGATCAAGAGAAGGAGGGATCACGAGAGAGATTCGGTGAGACCGTGAGAGATGAAAAGAGAGAGTTCGAGTGAGAGAGAGTAAGAAGAGATAATGATTGGAGAGAGATGAGAGAAAGGAGTTAGTGAGAGAAATCTGGAGAGATAGAGCTCAGAGAGGGAGAAATCAAGAGAGATTGGGTGAGGAGGTTGGATGATCGGGCGGTGAAGACGTTAAAGTTTGGCATGGATTGTCGCTGCCACAACCTAAAAAACATCTAAAATTTCCAAAAAAGAAAGAATCTAAATGTATGATTATGAAGCAGATCTAGGAGAGAGAAAATTAGGGTTGTGGACGAGGATCTTGACCGTGCGATGGAGATCAGACGGTTGTAGGCTCAGATACCACTTAATGTAACCCTAAGGACCTTTAAGCTTGATGTAAGCAGAAATTTTATTAATCAACAAAAGATGTCCTTTAACAATCAATCAAGGGCTTTTATAGGGTTCCAAGCACCTTGATTAACCAACACAAGAAAACTAATTCAAGTAAGAAAAGGAAATTAGATACTAATAAAACTAAGAAAAGAAAACTAATAGGATACAAACTAATGCTAATAGGAATTAAACTAATGGGCCCAGGCCCATAACTAAATCTTCCGTCTTTTGCGCTCATAATAAATATTTTTTTTGAAAAAAAAATCATAATAAATAATTGGTGGTTGCTCTTATCAATTCTCCCTGGCAGAGAAGAACTCGACTCCGACGAGTGGTCCCGACGATAAGCATCAAATAAGTCAGCATCAATGTGGCGAAACTCCTCCTCAGTGATCCAAATAGCATCATGGACTGGACGATCAAACCAATGAACCAAAAAACGCTGAAGAGGACCACGCGGAGTAAAAATAGTCTGGTCCTCCAGAACATCAGCAATACGCTCTGCCGGTGAAGGAGTGGCGGATGGCACAATAGGTGTCTGACGATGACTCGCGATATACCCAATAGCTGGGGCAGGAGGCTCGAATGTTCCTCGATAAGGATACAAATCTTCAACATTGAATACCGAGCTAATGCCCATGTCAGATGGCAAATCTAGTACATAAGCATTGGGTCCTTGACGACTAAGAATTTTAAATGGACCAATCGCTCTAGCATGCAACTTTTTAAAAGAGTTGCGAGGATACTCAGGACGCACACGAGCCATCACATAATCACCAACCTGAAAATTCATAGATCTGCGATGTACATCTGCAGCAAGCTTATAATTTGAATTACTTAAAGTTAATTTTCGTCGAATTTCAGCATGAACATTAGCAATATGTTGAGCAAATGAAATAGCGGTTTCAGAAGGTCGACTATCATATGGTAAGAGGAATAAGGTCAACAAGCATCTGGGGTTGGCAACCAGTAACAATCTCAAAAGGGCTAAGACCAGTTGAACGATTAAGAGAACTATTATAAGCAAACTCGGCAGTAAGGAGAAAAAGATCCCAATTAGCTTGACGATCACCAACAAGACATCTAAGCAGATTTCCTAAACTCCGATTAACTACCTCAATTTGACCGTTGGTTTGAGGATGAAACGCAGAAGAAAATTTGAGATGTGTACTGAAAAGCTTCCATAAGGTTTTCCGAAAATAGCTCATGAACTTAACATCACGATCAGAGACAATAAACGAAGGGAGATCATGTAGCCTAATAACTTCTGTAAAAAATAAACCGGCAAGATGGGAGGCATCCAAAGTTTTACTACATGGAATGAAGTGAGCCATCTTCGAAAAACGATCCACGACGACAAAAATAGAATCATGTCCCGCGCGAGTACGAGGGATCCCGAGAATGAAATCCATGCTAAGATCTTTCCACGGTTCATGAGGGACCGGGAGGGGAGTATAAAGATCAGTGTTTTGTTTTTGAGCTTTAGCCATTTGACAAGTGCGACATTGGGATAGTATCCAAGTGGCATCATGACGTAAAGGTGGCCAATAAAATCGATCCTTAACTAAAGCAACAGTCTTATCGCGGTCAAAATGCCCCGCAATCCCACCAGTGTGCAGTTCCCACACAAGAAAGTCGCAAACAGATGTAGTAGGTACGCATAAGTGAATTCCCCGAAAAAGATATCCTTCTCGTATGACAAAATCTGGAAATAAAGGAGACGAATCTTCTGATAAGGTATTATAGATATTACCAAAATCTGGGCAGGAAAAATGTGCTTCTTTTAAACGCTCGCAACCAATGACCTGGACACTAACAGAATGTAACAAAGTCAGACAATGGCTCAAAGCATCACCAACCTTATTTTCAACACCCGAACGATGTTGTGCGATGGAGATCAGACGGTTGTAGGCTCAGATACCACTTAATGTAACCCTAAGGACCTTTAAGCTTGATGTAAGCAGAAATTTTATTAATCAGCAAAAAGATGTCCTTTAACAATCAATCAAGGGCTTTTATAGAGTTCCAAGCACCTTGATTAACCAACACAAGGAAACTAATTCAAGTAAGAAAAGGAAATTATACTACTAATAAAACTAAGAAAAGAAAACTAATAGGAAACAAACTAATGCTAATAGGAATTAAATTAATGGGCCTAGGCCCATAACTAAATCTTCCGTCTTCTGTGCTCATAATAAATAATTGGTGGTTGCTCTGCATCACCATGCATATGCCTTCCCATTCTTCAACATCCTAAATTACTTTAAGCACACCTGCAACCAGGACAATATCAATACATTTTCATAGATATAAAATTTAATGGAAGGCCAAAGCAAGACAGGAGTTGTGTCATATAACATGGCTTGTGTGTGCATCCTTACTCAAGTTCAGATGGCTGTAAATTCAACATTATATTTTAAGGAGCAATCAACCATGATAAGGCATCAAACAGTTTGAACATCTCTTATAGCATTCCAAACATGTACTTCTAGCAAGACAAAAAAAAACTTGGACCTTCTCAAAAGAAAAAAAAAACTCAGACCTATTCAGATGAGCTGAGCTCCACAAACTAGTTATGAACCTTTGCCAATTGTACATCTTATGATTGTAGGACACTAGGATGGCTTGAAATAGTTGTTGTAAGCTTGGCTAAGTTTAAACTGCACTTTGTCATCACTTAGTGTGTTCATGTAGAACCACTTGGACGGCCTGAGCTATGCTTTCAAATATTGTGTCTAATAATGTTATTTACTTGTCAAGTGGTCACTGAAAATTCTATATGACAATCCTCCTCCTGATTCCCAGATTTCAGACATTTTGAATGAGATGAAGGATCAGTATATCTCCAAGAAGGTATCATCCTTGAAAGTCAATCTTAATGTGAAATTCTTTCACAAATTCCCTTTACAAGATCACTCTGCAAGGTAGTTGTAAGACCCTAAAATTTATTATCTCTTCTATTCCTGAAAAAAATCCCTTTTCTTGCTTGGAGGATTTTTTTTTAGACAATCAACAATTATTTCTCTTCTAATTATTGGGTGCTGTCTTTTTCTGTTGAAGCAGAAGAAAGAACACATTTTTCTTTCAAGGGAGAATCAGTGGACACTGATATTTATCCAACAAAGGAATGGTTCCCAAAAAGTAGCATAGAAAAGCCAAGCACCTTGAAAAAGACATTGCTCCAGTCAATGAAAAAGGTAACTTGCTCTTTGGAAATTAAAGTCGTATGTGAGCATATAATTTCAGTTATTTGCCATGTATTCAATTGTCTTCTTATTCGGATGTATAGGAAGCTAGTATCCTTAGGTACTTAATTATTTATGAAGAAGCACTGTTGATCACCACGGGTCTTTATTCAGATGTTAGCTGAACAAATATATATTGTTTCTGTTTTTCTTGTACCAGGCAAATGACCTCATCTTATAACCGAAGAAAAAGATGTATGGTGAGAACATCTTCTCATTTGAGGATCACATATCAGACCCCATAAAAACTTAGCTGCAATTACAAACTTTTTGCTTTTGACACGATAACTAATGCAAGTTAAGGCAGCCTCAGTTACATCCCTAATCTACACTAGGATGATTAATGAAAGCTGAAGAAAAAAATTGTATCGGAAATATCTTATATGTTCTATCTACAAAAGTAGTCCTATATGGAGAAGATCCTGGAACCTGTCAACATCTTGGATAACTTTAGAGCACTATCTGGCACAAGGCTGTGGAAAATGCATATGAAAAATATTGAAGGCCTTGGTCGTGTGTCTGATCATGTTTGCATTAGTATTATACATTCATCTGCTTTAATTAGGGGCTAATCAAATGAAATCACATGCTTCTGGAAAAACAGCGCGGGAGGCAAAGATGACGACGTCTGAGGATTCCTGAATCGGAGATTGACGAAACAACGCGGCCTCCGTTGCAACCAACGGGTTTGCCACCCGCTGCCAAGAAGAGGGGCTCCAGAAGATCGAGCATGGTGGATGAGGATTTCCTCGTTCCTCTGCATGGCTCTGATCCTGTCAAAATCAAACTCGATCGCCTGCAAAAGAAGCACAGAGGTACCAAATTATTAAATCCAAGCTTGTAATACTTGCTAACCTGGTCATACCAGAAATTAGATGAAAACTATTTTCTTCTTTTTCTCTGATTGTTATATCATTCTTCTATAGTTGGCATCAAACCAATATCACACTTTGTTCATCAAGTAATCGGCCAATAACGTCAAGATTTTTGAGGAATAGTTTCATGAATTGACTGATTTCTGGTGTCAGCAGCGCCCATTTATTCATTCTGCTGCGAAAGATGGCTCATTTCACAACTAAACGATGTCCACTTAAGAGGTACAATCTCAACAAAAAAGAGAGCAAAATGTGCTCATATCTAAATAAAGGATTATTATATTTTAAACCGTCCCAACATACACACGTGAAGCTTCACCACTTTTGCTATCCGAGATATGAGCTAATATTTGTCCTAAAATAGAAAAAAAAAATCATAAAAAAAATCCATTACAAAATTAAAATTAGGAATTGAATACATTATAGGATCCATTGTATATCTTTTAAAAGTGACTTTTTATTACTCATATATTTTATTAGGTGTCTCACTTCTAAAATCTTAATGTCACTCTTTCTTATATGTTTTACCCTTATTTATTTCATATTAGTAAACAACTTAATTAATATTTCTAAAACTTATCAATTTCCAATGAAGCTAATCTCTCTCTCTCTCTCACTCACAAACACACATACACAATATATAAACATTAAGTTGTATATATATACATAGTTTTATCTCTATTAATACTAGCCATCTTTTTTTATCAAAAAGATATTTTGTTGTTATCATTATTTATTTACTTCATTACAACTAATTACCTATTATTATATTATATTATTTATTAGACATACATTATAATACTTTTTTTCAATTAATACCATATAATTTTTTACGAATGTGTGATATAATTTTTTATTAGGAGTGCATAATTTTTTTATCAAAATAAAGTATGAGATGTAAATATTTACATCTTCTCAATAATATTTTCTTACATCTTATACTTTATTTTGGTAAAAAATATTATTCACTCCCTTATCAGTAATTCACACACATACACACACAGATATATATATATATATATATATATATATATATATTCATGTGTTTGCTTTGCTTTCTAGGATATAAAATATTATTTATTTCTAAATTTTATTTATTTAATAACTTTGAATTGCTTTATTTTTCAGTTTAGTTGAGTTAACGTTTGAAATCTCGAGTACGTTTAGTGATAAACACCAATTCATCAAATAGTGATTTATTTATAAAAATTAATTTAAATCACAATAGAAATCATATAAATAATTAGGTGTGATAAAGCAAATAAATAGTGATACAAAGTTATGCTTTTTTCTAAAAAGATTATGTGGTATTAATTGAAAAAATGATATTATTATGCATGACTAAGAAATTATATAAGTAATATAATATAGTTATAAATAATTAGATAGTGAAGTAAATAAAATATTAATAAAAAATTTGGTTAGTATTAGTGGACGTCGAATATTATTAACTTTCAACTTTTTTGAAAAAAAGAATTAATTGAGTTGTTAACTAGTTTAAAATAAATAGAGGTAAAATTGGTAAGAAAGATTGATATTAAGTTTTTAGGAGTGATGCTAAGGGCACCCTATTTTATTTTATTTTTCAGCTTTTTGTGTGGTATATAGTCATAAATAAAGTCTAAATAAGTAGATTATTTTGCATACTTAGGTCTATTTGGCTAAGTTTGTAAGTATGTTAAACCTACTTATAAGTAAATTTAAAAAAATCTCTATGTTTGATAAATAAAAGAATATACTTATAAATTGTTAGGTAACTATTTATAAGTTAAAAAAAATAAGATGAGAGATCTGCTTATTTTTAAAATTGTTGGCTTATTAGTTTAACCAATTATATTATTCTTTTATTCATATTTATAAGTTAAAAAAATAGGAGAGAGAAAATCTAATATCCACCGTAGATTTAACATCTTATTTAACTAGGGAGTACCTACATTGATCCCTTTTAATGAAAAAAATGGAGCTGCTCCCTACTTAAGTAGGGAGCACCATGCTACCTATATTTTTAACCGTAGAATCTTTAATCTATGATGACTTGATTTAGGAGAGAGAAAAAAATAGGAGAGAGAAAATCTAATATTTACCGTAGATTTAACATCCTACGGTTGAAGATGTAGGTAACATAGTGCTCCCTACTTAACTAGGGAGCACCTACATTGATCCATTTTAATGAAAAAATGGAGGTGCTCTCTGAGCACTATGCTACCTACATTTTTAATCGTAGGATATTTAATATATGATAGCTTGATTTATGAGAGAAAAAAAAATAGGAGAGGGAAAATCTAATATCCACCGTAGATTTAACATCTTACGATTGAAGATGTAGGTAACATAGTGCTCCATACTTAACTAGGGAGCACCTATATTGAATCTTTTTTTAATATTATTATCATATAACTTTAAGGATATCTTAATCAATATTTACTTTAATAAAAACTACAACTACTTATTGATATTATCAACATTTTTATCCAAGCATGTAACTACTTGTATTTTAAAATAAGTATAAGCCAAATGAAAAAAGAAATTGAGGTTCGGGAGGCTATTTAGCACTTTTGCTAACTAGACTACTTAGCGGTGATCTAACCCGTCAGATTTAATTTTGATGGTACAAGATCAAATTGAAAAATTTAAAATCGTCAAAAAAAAAATCTGACGATCTCGATCATGGCTAAGTAGCCTCCCTTTCTCCAAGAAATTCTTAAGAAATGAAAAAAAAAACATATCTTTACATTGTGAAGGAACAATATAAGCCAAAGAAAATGAAATTCTTACGAAATCTCTCTCGCTTACGCACCACACACATTTAGCATAGGATTTATATTTTATTTGACATATATGTTTTATATTTTGTATAGTCCATATCTTATTACTTATAAGGCTTTCGTATGAGCATTATTTTCAGGTGCTCAGGCGTTGCATGATAGTTTCCACCTTACTCGCCAACGGCAGGGTTTCCCAACTTGATTGCATGCAGTTGGAGATTTAGGCTCCCGACTCGAATTTTAGGACGTGGCTGTTTGTATGGAAGATTGAGAAACGGTCAGTGACCATCCCTCCTCACAAAGCGTGCATTCTCAACTCAATCAGACCTTTCTTCAAGCAGGTTCTTTAGCTACCAGTTGGAATGCATGGATATCTCTCTCTCTATATATATAGGGCCATAAATCTACACTACACAAGCAACAGTGGCCTGCTTTCTTCAACGCTTTCTGATCATTTGTGCTCCCTTCCTTCCTAATTGCCCTACACACAGCTTAACTGCACCGGAAGCAACACATATCATCAATGGATAGGCTCCACAAACTCCGTATAATAGTTTCCCTGTGCATCTTTTTGATGCTTCACACGGTCGTCAATGGCAACCCCACCTTTACCCTCGAGGGCCGAATCTACTGTGACACCTGCCGTGCCGGCTTTGAGACTAGTGCTTCCGAGTACATTGAAGGTATAAAGTCGATAGTACTCCTTTGAATATTTCGACACTCATAAGATTGAGTTCACGGTTTTAGCACGCAGGAAAATTCAAATAAATCCTAAAGCATTTAACATCTGCTTGCAGGTGCCAAAGTGAAGATGGAATGCAGGCACTTCGATTCCAATGAAGTTATTCATTCGGCCGAGGGAGTGACAGATAAGACCGGGACATACAGGATTCACGTTGAAGATGACCATCAAGAAGAAATCTGTGAGGTGCTACTTGTGGAGAGTCCGGTGAAGGGCTGTTCCGAGATAGAAGAAGGCCGCAATCGGGCACGAGTTGCGGTCACCGGCAACAATGGTATAGTCTCTGACGTCAGGCAAGTAAGTACCATGGGCTTCCTCAAGGAAGAGCCGCTGCCCATCTGCGGTTTGGTACTCCAGCAGTATGCTCTCGGGACAGATGACTGATGAGAAGCAGCAGCCATTCTTCACCTCGGAGGGAGTAGGACTATTTGTTAGTTAGATATTTAATTTGTCCAACTGTGGACTCAATTTTGTTGTTTCATTCCATCATAAGAACTGATAGTTGCAGTTCTTTTTCCTTGCTTTGCTGATGGCATCAATAAGTGTTAGAAAGTGTTTTGTCTCAGTTATCGCACATACATATGAGCTCAAAAGATCCAATTTCTTGATTTTAAAAGACTACGAGAAAATATATCACTCTTGCTTACCTACTTGAAGATGGCTTTGGCTCTCCTCCGAGAGCAAGGCACAAAACATGAACCAAGAATATTGTATGTAGTTGATAAGAGATCTTACATTCTCCACTATGATATGAATGTTCTTCTTTACAAACGTGTATAGGAACAAGGGGCATGCGAGCGAGTACCTGCAATGCACAATCAGACACTTTAGGAGGCAGAAGGGAATGCACGAAGCAGAATGGTTTCATGAAGAAAATGCAAATACCCATAGTAGAGCATAGTAGATAGAGCACTTGCCTCAAAGATTCTGTGCATCAATATCAGGAAGGGCGTAGCCTGATGCCTGATGAACATTGAGAAGCATGTTCCGGGCGCTTTCAAGGCGAGCTCGAGCTGCTTCATTGGACGCATCACGTAATTGCAGCTCCTTGATCTCTTCCTGCCACTTATCCATCTGCTTCTCGTGCAGTCTATGCAAATGCCAACTCAATCGGACATGGCACAGAATACATAAGTTTCACACAAACTATGAAGGTTGGACATCAACTCACGATATCATGCGATCTTCGAATTCGGAATTGAGAGTTTTGAACAGTGTCTTTGAAGCTTCCAACAGCTCAGAGATCTTCAATTAAGGAAAGAAAAAGCATCCATAAGGATATCAAGCAGAAGTAACAAAATATTAAAGCCTTAATTAAACCCGGAAATTATTAAAGCAAGAATGTTCAAGATGAATAATTTGAGAACTCTAACAGTGTGCCGGATAACAGCCAATTCTAGATTCCTGAATATTTTATAGCCAGTTAGTACTGTTCCATGGAGGCATTTAATCAAGCATATGAAGGAAACCATAGAATCAAAATTGACAGAGTCATTCAGTTCTCCACATATGGTTACAAGCACATTAATAAGCTTCGGCAGGAAGCCGCAAGAACCTAAATAGTTGATCCTTTGTACTAACGAGTTGATTTGATATGAAAGATAACCTGCTGAGTATAGAGTTCGATCTTGTGGAAGATGCGTTCTACGTCGTGTTGCATCTCCTCCGACACCATGGTTGTCATCTCATCGTCCTCTCCACTTCCCTCCTCCTCTTCCTCCTCCTCGCTTCCCTTCTTCTTCGTTTCATATCCCACCGGGCACCACAAAATTATCACCATCAAGTTGAACCACATCGTGCACAAATGAACTTCTTAGTTTTGCCTACTTAGTCATTACCATTATTTTGATGCGCTTCTGCAAGCTCTCCTCCATGGCCGCCTTCTCCTCAAACAATGGAAATGGATGAACCACCTGAAGAAATCACCACAATTAGCTGTCCGATCACGTTGAAACATTCCACAATGCGATAAGGCGGCGTCGATTCTACTCAAAACACCAAAAATCCAAGAAAAGATCCATCGGAAAGAGTAACCAATTGATTCTAGAAAATTTTGCGAACAGACATCACAAAAAAAGATAATTAAAGATGAAAAAAAAAACAGAGCCGAATAAATTGGGAAAAAGGATCGATTGAACTGTC
Organism: Pontederia paniculata; assembly: GCA_001647135.1. Lineage (NCBI taxonomy): Eukaryota > Viridiplantae > Streptophyta > Magnoliopsida > Commelinales > Pontederiaceae > Pontederia > Pontederia paniculata. Next base: position 13,802 of record LTAE01001261.1, on the reverse strand, counting down.
AGGTACTTAATTCGCAACATTTGTAGCGTCTGTTAAATAAAGAAAAAACAATGGATTCAAGCGAAAACAAAAGAGAAGTAGGAATTAGCGAACAAAATAAGCATCACCGAACACATCAACAAACCAAACGTAAAAGAGTACATGCATCTAACAATTCCAGACACGGTTCACAATCATTATCCATTCCGTCCACCAAAGGAGCAAACGATCGAACGAGTAGAGAAATCGATCGAGAAGAACAAAAAGTTATCCCAAAGCAAAGCAAAGCAAAGGTGGAGAGAGACATGAGAGGAGAGGTGACCTCCAGAGGTCGCCGGCGGAAGCCCAAGGCGGCGATCGAATTCAAATTTGGAACCTGACTTCAGTGCAAAAACATCCACGCCGTTATTTATACATCCACAGCGTCGCGCGCGGGAGGAGGAGAAAAAAGGAAGCGGACGGAACTGGGCCGGTAAATTGGGCTTCAGTTGGATTCCGTTGGGCCGCCCAATGATTTATTCCTGGCGTATTATTATTTATTGTATTTAGATTTTTAGAATTTGTAATCTTTTCCAAAATAGAAAGGGATGTGTTTAAATTAGGGATGTTCACGGGTCGAGTTTGATCTGATCCAAACTAAAATCTGATCCAACTCGATTGATTTTGTTCGGATTGAGTTGGATCGGGTTGATGACAAGTTAGTCAACGAGTCCGATCTAACCCGATCTCCATTGAGTCAGGTTGGATCGAGTCGGATCTTCGTTTTACCCGATTTAATTTTTTATATATTTTTAATTATTTTTTATACTATTTAACATCAATTATATTTATAAAAAAAGAAAAATATATTTTTTAAAGGTTTGTAGTTATTTTAAAGGATATAAAATCTAATTTTTAATATATTTTAATTTTATAGTAATATAAAATTCTTATCAAGAATAGATTGATTCAAATTTAATAAAAAATATATAAAAGTTCGGGCCATCGGGTTGGGTAGGGTTGATCAGTTTCGAAAAATTGAGACCCGTACCCGACCCAATGGCGTTCGGATTATGATCGGATCGGTTCGGATCCGACCCGACCAATGATTCGATCCGACCCAATTGATATTGGATTAGTTCAGATCGTCAGATTCATCGAGTTTGATCCGACCCGGTGAACACTCATAGTTTAAATCTAACTGAATCTAATTTTTGAAAATAATGATGATGATAAGATAATGATGATATGCGTAATATTAATTTTCACAGAAAAAAAATAGGCCCAAGCCCATTAGGACAGGTGTCAATTAATTTCTTCCTTCTAATTCCTTTTGAATTGGGGATAGAGAATTGAGATAAGGTCTACTGGCCGTTGAGGCGTTCGTCGCGTGGTGCTGGTAGTAAAACTTGCGCTTCTGCTGCGAACTGTTGCAACTACAGGAGCAGCTGTTTGCTGCTGGATGCAATGTCGTCCCTTTCGTTCTCATCTTCGTCGGCAATGGGAAGCGGCGCCGTGCTGTGCGGCCAACGCCTATCCCTCCGCAGCTCCAAACCGCCGGCCATCGCTTGCCCTACCGCCCGCCCTGTTCCTCCTTTCATCGTCGCCAAGGCCGTCACCAGAAGAGAGAATCGCACTGCCCGCCATGAGCGCATCCGCAAGAAGGTTCGCCCCTTTTACCCTCGTCCTTCACCTGCAAGTCGGCACTGTGATGTAGGTATTTTTCCTTATTGCCAGCCGCGTGTGAATGAAACGCTATTCAGAGGTAAAAGATGTATTGGAGGACAGAGGAGATATGTTCGATGTAATGCCTGACTGAACACACTACTGAGACCACAATTCTTTCCTTTCACAAGCGGTTAATTATTACCAATGCATGCATGCCTGAATAGAAATAAATGGACAGTAGTTGTTGCCTAGCTCTATATGTCAAAATGGCAATCATGCCAGCAGTCAGTACGGTTGAGCCATGATTTCTTGCTACTCCTTATACTTTTGAGAAGCAATTCATATTTGGTAGAACCCCAATTTGTTCTAAGAGCCCCTGTGCAACACAAAATTGTTTTGCTTCACTATACTACATTAGGATGCATATGAAGCATGAAATATATATAGTGATTCAACCCACTGTTTTATATGCTTTTCTTGTACTTACTCTCTTGAAGGCATCCATCTTATCAGGTACAAGGTACGCCGGAAAGACCAAGAATGAGTGTCTTCCGCTCCAACAAGCATTTTTTCGTTCAAGTGATTGATGATGTGAAGATGCATACGTTGGCTTCTGTGTCAACCATGCAAAAATCTCTCTCTGAAGAGATTGATTACACTTCGGGACCAACTATTGTAAGTTCTTCTGTTTATATCCTGTAGCTGAAAATGGCTGAAATCTAGAATCACATAAAGGTTACATGTCTACCACCATTTTCTTGCTTATAGGTTGATACTCATACATATATACATATATTTATATATATATACAAGGCATATAATTTAGCTTTGAATGGTTTTTAAAATTTGACCTTCAATAAATCTCAAGAACATATTTTTTTCTTGTCTACCAGGACGTGGCAAAGAAAGTGGGAGAAATGATTGCCAAGTCTTGCTTGGAAAAAGGAATCACTAAGGTGGCTTTCGACCGCGGTGGCTACCCTTACCATGGAAGGATAGAAGCTCTTGCTGATGCTGCACGTGAGCATGGTCTTGAGTTTTAAATGCTTGTGCTAAGTTTCTCCTTCTCAACATTGAAAAACAGAGCTGCATGATCTTGTGAGTCTTTTATATGATGATCATTTTATTTTAAAGTTATTAGATCTTTGTCCAAAACTAATATCACATTGAACTAAATTGTTGAAAACTTTGCATGTTTTTAACACAGTTTGATGTTGCTTGCTTTCTTGTCTTGGCTAATTATAGTGACTGCTATTAGTTTGAATCATATTTCATCAACCAAAATCTTTATATTAATTCTGTATCTTAAAGAAAAAAAATCATGCAATACATTCTTGTCATCAGAATTGGGAACTCAGTTGCTTTATCTAGCATGGAGTGATTGATTCCTTCAACCCTCAAGGTATATCTGGATGGAGGGGAAAGAAGGGTAATGGAGGAGAGTGGTAAAATTTATCCTCATTTGAATAGTAAATTTTTAAAGGGGAAGATAAAATTAACATCATTTTTCCCTCCTAATTAAAAATTGTTTATTCAAAATTAAAGTTGAATGGAGGATAAAAAATTTTACCCTCTATTATCCTCCCTCACATTTCCTTCCCACAAGCTAGGGCTATTGTTTTATATATAAATTGGCATCCATCCTCTAGCTGGGGCTATTGTTTTATATATAAATTGGCATCCACCCTCTAGCTGCATCAGCAACACAGTATTTTTTTGGTAATTTTATGAAGTATCAATAATGATTAGTTCTTTAGTTATTTTGCCTCCTGAGATTAACAAATCATATATCTATTGAGCAGTTAGTTAGTGTACCTAACTTGAATTTAATAAGATATATTGCTCGTTTTTACATATGATCTCTATGATATTAAAATCTCAGTAATGATTTAATTTAGCCTTGGGATTGCAATCTTTGTTCTTATAGTTTTCTAATGACATTTGTGTATGAGCTTAAATTTTGAAAATCAGTCACTAAATACAAATGAACTAGATTACTATTTGAAACACCAATTTTTATTTAACTTAAATTGTCGAGATATTAAAAATGATATGTAACACATTACATATAACAAATCTGTGGGAAAGATCTAAACAGAAATGTTTTAACATGATATCTATGATATTAAATTCTCAGTAATGATTTAATTTAGCCTTGGGATTGCAATCTTTGTTCTTATAGTTTTCTAATGACATTTGTGTATGAGCCTAAATTTTGAAAGTCAGTCACTAAATACAAATGAACTAGATTACTATTTGAAACACCAATTTTTATTTAACTTAAATTGACGAGATATTGAAAATGATATGTAACACATTACATGTAACAAATCTGTGGGAGAGATCTCAACAGAAATGTTCAAACATGATCATAGTTTGGCTGGATATGAATAATTTATAATGATAATTTGTGTATTGCATATTTTATCATATAAATTTAATTACATATTCTTCGACCTCATATATTAACACAACATTATATGAAATGTTATTGCTTTGAATGGTTTCTGGTGTTCATTTTGTAATACGTGAACCAAAGATAAAACTTAAAGATTAAAAAAAAAGAGAGGGGCAAACCAACAAAAGATTGGTGGATGAATGAAATGAATGGGTACGGAAGACAATAATATGAATTGAATGTGTATCTCATCTTGAGGTCATCATTTAACATCGTGGCATTGACTCAGCAAATGGACGCCCACGTCATGTTTGGGGACCGTGTTTTTTTATTCTTATTTATGAGCCATTTGGCAATTGGCATATAAAAATCCATTGCTAATAATGAAAGTTCCATCATGGGAAACAAATGGGAGCTCGATCTTAATTCTATTTAATTCGGTATTAGAAAAAAAAATGTGAGGCACGAAATGGCACGATTAAGATCTATAACTGCTACTTCGATGCGTGTGGATACAAATATACAATCACATTCACTGTTAAATCCTTGTATTAATTGGGGTTTATCTTAGCTCTTTGATACGTGTGGAATACAATCACATTCAATGATAAATCCTTGAATTAAAAATGGTGGGTTTTCCTTTTGTTACTTTAACTCTATGATACGTATGGAATACAATCATACATTCAATGATAAGGCTTTGAATAAAAAAGCTGAAACCTATTTGAATAATGATTTCAAAATTTAACTTTGACGCCTCCAAATTCAACCTATTTAATTAATCAACTATTTTTTTTACATAGTTATCAGAACTGAAAACAAAAAAATACATGTCACTCTAAATAAATTTTATTGATGACATTTGAATTCAAAATCTTTCGATACTCAAATTGTCGATGAGTTATTGCATAACGTCCTTATTTTTAGGAGCTGTTATTATTCTGAAACGCAGTCAAAAGTTTATACCTCCAGAGGCAATTTGTTACTGTCAGTATTGATAAGGTTAGGTAGGGTCAAATAATGCGGTCGCACAACTTTATTTTCTTTCTCCCATGCATGTTCCATGGCCATGGCAACGGCTTTATTTTCCCGTTCCCTCTCGAATCTTTTTTCTTGTCGGATGATGTCATGCCGTGCACTTCGTTCTAACTTGCATGAACAATATCGACTACAACTCAAAACTTGCATGAATCCTTTGCCTTTGCCTTCATGAATGATATCAGTGCAAATGCCCCTCATAATATTATTCGGTGTAGCTTACTGTTGTAAGTGACCAATCGTGATCACGCATCACGGTCGTGATGACCACAAAAGATCGTGATTCCTGAGATCACGATCGTGACGAACAGACCGTGATCTCTCTGATCACGGTCATGACGCTCATGACTCTACATGACGCGGGAGCGCGCGAAACGACATTGATCACGGGTCGCGTATCATGACGATACGCAACATTAACGCACGTGTTTCGTGCGTTAATATAGCGTCGTTTGGAAGCGGAAAGGAGCGTGTGACATCCGTCGATCGCGAGCACGCGTTACGATCGTGGTTTAGGGGGCGAAGTGCTGCGTGGCAGCGTCCGATAAAAGGACTCGAGCGTGTGTTAGGAGCCCCCAATCAAAATTTTCGGAATCCATCTCTTTCTCTCCTTCATCACTTACTACCAATTATTTTTCACAATTTCGAAGAACTCTTGACTCGATCTCGGGACTACTAATTTTTTTATGCACGACGATCAATGACTTAAATTAATGAAAAGTTTAATTCGCGGAAGTGATGAAGCAGATGAAACAGAGAAATCGTTGTTCTTATAACTTCTGAGCTAATAATATCGAAGATGCTAAGCGATCTATTTTGTTACAGGGACGATACAAACAGAAAGATAAAACAGGAGAATCGTGTAGGATTCGTCGAGGGAGAGAGAGAGAGAGAGAGAGAGTTATGGGCACTCTCTCGCTCTTTCTACTGGTTTACCAGCTGCACCAATCGCCGGCGCCGGAGCTGCTGCTGCTGCTGCCGCCGCCGAAGCTGCGACGACGCTGCTGCGAGAAGACGAGGCGGCGGAAGTACCTCCTCCTGTGCCTGCGGTGGCCGGAGAAGAGGCACCGGAGGCCGGTCCAGAGGAGGCGCGGTAGCCTGCGGGCGGCGCGTAGGCGGACGCAGACGAGGCGGCGGGCTCTGACGAAGGTCCTGCTCGCCCTCTCTCGGGGGCTCTGCTTTCTGGAGAAGGGGTAGCTCCGGAGGAACAGCTGCCGGCGCTCCCTGTACTCGGCCCCGTGCAGCTGCTGCTGCTGGTACTGGTGCGGCTGCTGATCCGACCACAGCAAGTACTCCGGACGGAACATGACTGCTCCGCCCTGCATCGCTGCTGCCAACGCCATTGCCAGCGCAGTTGCCAACCAAGAGGAAGAGATGGCGGCGTTACTGTGGTAAGGGATGAACCATAGCAGCTATAAGAGCTACCTAAAGACCAATCTGTGTTCTTTTCTTTCTCTCTTTTACTTTTTTTTTTCTTTCCTGTTGGAAAAGGGTGAAAACGAAGAGAAAGAATGAGAGATTTGAACAATTTAAGAGGGAAGAAGGAGATGCTGCGAAGAGGGAAAGAAGAGACCAAACCGAAAGGGTGGTGGTAGTAGTAGTTTTGCTTTGGTCTTGTTCTTTGTTCCCTCCTCCCTCGACGGCGGCGGCGGCTGCGGCAGATGCTTGCTTTGCTCGCTCTGTGATGGTGTGTCTTTTTATCTCATTTTGGGATCATTGCATGCAAATAAATATACATAACTAATTATAAATAATTAAGTTTGATCGTCACAATCAATTAATAAAGATGTGTTTCGAATTTAGGGATAAAGAGTTAGTAGTCCCGTGTTCTTTACATCGACTTCGAATTAGTCTAAGGTTTAATAGTTTTAAGAGTTCAATGTAGATGCTTCCTAGTTAAGTAAGGAGCACCATATTACCTACATCTTCAATAGTAGGATATTAAATATACGATGAAGATTAGATTTTCTTTTTTCTATTTTTTTCTCTCATAAATCTATCCATATTCGGTTAAAAATGTAGGTAGCATGATGCTCCCTACTTAAGTAAGGAGTAAGGAGTATCTCCATTTTTTCCTAGTCTTAAATATCAGATATTCCTATCGGGTACCAAAAAAATATACATAATAATTATAAGGGGTTAAAGAATATGTGGAGCAGATTCAACTTCACATGTATGGATTGTCATCAGATCTATAACGAAGGACTCAGATTTTTATCTTCATTTGAAATAAAGGATCTCATGTGTTGATCTAAGTCATTTATTATAGATATGATGACAGTCCATACATATAGAGCTGAATCTGGTCCATATATTTCTTAACCCTTAATTATTATAATTAAGAGTAAAGAGCGTCGTGCTCGTGCAAGGCAAAGAAAAGTGGCAGCGGTCCAAGTCCGAAGGGGACGGTTACGGTTTAGATGGGGATTTGATGGTCTGATCCCACCGGACCGAAAGCCATCGTCCCCTTCTAATTCATCTTTTCTTTGGTGATGTGTGTATTTAAAAGTTGGCGCACCACCGCTTTGGATTACTAACTATTCTATTTTTTGTGAATTATTGAATGTCAATCGATATTCATAATTATTAATTTGATCAATGATATAATTTAATATTTTTCTTAATTTCAAATTTGGAATTATTAATTTCGTCATCTGAACTTTTCACTCATGATTTATAACTGGCTCAATATTCATTGATATTATAATTAATTTTCATAATTTATTTTTAGTTTATAAGGTCCGTGAGTATATTGCTCGCATTATGATAAGCCTATCGACTTTCTATAGAAATTATCGCATGCAATAAATTTATTTTCTTCTTAAAATTCATTTTTTTTGTTACAAATAGAATCTTTGGTCTCGCAGAAAGATATCAATAAATTATTATTAGAATTCGATCTATTATTTTTTTTAAAAAAATAAACTTATTAACGAGTGAGTCCATTTAACAAGTTTACTAGTAGTGACTAGTGTAGTCACTCATCTCTCAACTGGAATACTACAATTTTTTTTAATTCAATTTTTGTTGATGAGATTTTTTTTTTTAACATTTTTCTTCATATATTAGAGCTCTTAACTTTTTTATAATTGAAAAAATAATTAAAACTTATTGGTATTATTGCAAAACCCGGACCGACTCAGCTAGTCGGACCGATTGAACCGATATTCGGAACCTGGCTATGAGTCAACTTAAATTCGAATGTGAAGTTGAATTATTTTGAACCGGTCAAAACGGATTAAAAATCGAGTTCAATCGGCCGATTCGATGGTTTTAATCGACCCAGTCTCCGAATGAACCATTTTAAAAGAACTACTTTAGTTATATTTAACGAAAAAATGTTGAAAAATTGTATAATATTTAATATTCTAAAGAAGAAAATAATCAATTTATAAATTATTATTTGTATTTTTTATATTAATGTTATTTATTTATTATTATATTTTATACTGTTGAATTTGATTTTGATATAAACTTTAGGTAATCTAAATTAGTGATTTATAAATTATAATTACCAAATTATTATGTGATTTATGTATTATTATATATTTATTTAGTATATATTTTATATTATATTATTATCAATTGATTCGATCGTCCAGTTTATTCGATTGACGTCCGAGACGAATTTTACTATATTGCTTATTGGTGATTAATATTTTTTTCAATTATAATTAATAGTTTACTTTTGTTCCACTTACAGTGACACCCATCACACCTTCTTCGTGTTCTGCTTTTTTTTGCCTTTCTTATCCGATTTGACTCAACTTTTGCTCTCTCTTTGTAGTCTTATTTTTTTCTTTTGCACGATTCGCGTGGGAAACGTATTTGGTCGGCGTATCGTCAGAATGTGTACTGTGTACGTGTTATTTTGGATAGGAACGATCCGTTGGCTGATTGGTTTGATTTGGTTTGGGTTGGCTTCCAACCAGCGCTGCTCCCTCCTGCTACTTCTCCGTATTAACCTCTTCGAGCCCGTTTGGCTTAGCTGATAAAAAATACCTGATAAGCACTAATGCTGATAAGTATTTTAAGTGCTGATACTTATTTTAAAATATAAATAATTACATGTTTGGATAAAAGTGCTGATAATATCAATAAGTAGTTATAATATTTGTTAAAATAAATATTGACTAATATACCCGTAAAGTTATATGATAATAATATTGAAAATATAAATAAAAGAGTAATATAGTTGGTTAAAACTAATAAGTCAACAACTTTAAAAATAAGCAGGGGATCCTGCTTATTTATTTTCAACTTATAAGCAATTACCTAACAATTTATAAGTATATTTTTTTAGTTACCAAACACGAAAATTTTTTAAAATTTACTTATAAGTAATTTTAACCTACTTATAAGCTTAGCCAAACAGGCTCTTCGCCATTACTGCTCATAAATTTCGCATTTGAATTTGATTGGCCTCCTCAAAAATAAAAACTATCTAACCAGCGATTTGCCCAAATTGACTACACATGGGACCCACTCTTTCTTCTTCCAGTTACTAGTAGAGTGGACATTTGATGTATCTTACATGAAAATATATTTTCGATGATAAAACCTAACTAATTAATTTTTTAAAATTATTGATAACGAGTTCAATGGAGATGTTATTTAGTTAAATAAATAATATTAAATTACTTATCTTATTAATTATAAGATATTAAATATACGATAAATCTAATCATTTATAATAAATTATTTAAAAAAAAGAAAATCTTATAATCCATTATAGCATCTTACAGTGGACACGATAAATAATATAATCTTATCTACTTAAATAGGTAGTACATTTATTTTTTTTCATTGATAATATAGGATATCGGAAATTAGTTTCGAATTCAAACATTAACGAAACTCGTATTAAAAATTATTTTTTTTCTTTAAGTGTGTGTTAAATTTGGGATTAGAATAAAGTTATCAACAATAGGTGAGAATGAGTATTAGAAAAATATAAAAATATTTTTTTTAAGATTATTAATAGTACGCCTAATATAACATAATAATTTAAAAAAAATACAAAAGAAAATAAATTTTAAAATGAATATCACCTATTATTATGCTAAAATGATAGTATAACAAAAATTTTGAAAAATATTAATAATAAATTCATTGTTATAGTTCTCAATTAAAAATATCTTAAGTTTGAATTTTTCGTAAAAAAAATTATTAAGAATTTCAAACATCACGTTCAAATATTCGATTCGGGACAATATAAATTAATCAGGACTATTAGCCTTCAAATATTATAAGAAAAATTTAAAAAGTATTATTTTAATTTCGTAGATATAAAACAATCGATGTCATATCAATAATTTCCTGACTTATTATTGTTGGATATCTTTAAGAACCTCCAAAATTAGAAAATATTAAATATAAAAGGTTAAGAATTGATAGACAAATTCCGGTTTATATGAATTTTCACGAGATGTGTTTCACACATTTAAGGAACATATTTAGGAGTAATTTTACAAGCAAGACAAGATGAATGCATTTAACAGCTGATTCATCTACGAATCCACGCAATCATCCGACATTACAACCTGCAAATCTATTTCTTTGCTTCTCTAATAAAATGGTCAAGTCTATTTAATATAATTGTTGTCAGCTTTAGTCGCCCAAGAAATGCCACAAGGTAATTAACGCTTGTGTTTGTAGGCAATTAACGAAGTTTGATATAATATATAGTGGGAAAATAACTAATGCAACGGTCATGAAAGAAATTTATTAGCAAATAGTTAATAAAAAAATTAAGCTTGTTCCTTGCCCTAAGCATTGAACGTGGTGGACATCAATCATGACCTCCATGTGGACCATGTGATCGCTTCTTTCCCAAACGCCAATGTGTATGCGATGCTTGCAACAAACAAATATATATATATATATATATATATATATATTGTGTGTGTGTGTTATTGAATGTGAAAAAAGGTGCAAAATAAATGCAATCCTCGTGCGTCTAATCATGCAAATATAATTTTTTTCCCAAATGCTCGTGAGTTTAATATGTCGAAAATTTAATTATAAATAAAGGATACGAAAAATGTAGAACTCAAAATATCATCCTAATATTCAAAGTATTGCTTTAACCCCTTTCCAATTGCATACCTAACCTCGCGAAAATTACTTTCATGCACAAAAAGATTAGGGTACTTTTATTGTCACTCCAAAAAACCCTTTTTTTTACTGACATATAATACATCCATCTTTATTCTTCATGAGTTGCACAAATTATCAAAATCTTCAAATATTAATTTGCTCTTATTTTGTTTGGCTGAATAAAAAATATATATATTCGAGGTTTTATTTATGTATAAAATATTTATTAGGTATTATTTTATTTTAAAATATGTTAATAAAAAAATATATTTTTACATTATAATTAGTTTATATCTTCATATTTATCATATATGTGTGTGTGTAAGTATAGTAATTTTATTTCAATGATCAACGCATAATGTGAAAGTTTAATTTTCATGATTTTTTATTAAACATGAAATTTAAAAAAAATACAATTAGTGTCACTATAACAATATAAAAAATAAATTATTTTAAATAATAAATAGCTTATTATAATAAAAAAGTAAAAGATAAGAGAAAAAATGTGATGGAATTTAAAAAAAAACATGTGCAATCTTTGAAAAAATAGAATAGAGACACATAATATTTTATATGATTCACTAATAAAAAATTGAGAACAAAATACATAAAAGATGAGTGACATTATAATAATGAGGAGTGGCAATAACAAGGGACAATAGCTTTTTTACCCAATGAATTAATCTCGTTAATTGTGTCGAATACTATACACAAATTGAAATTCCATTGCATCTTAATAATATTTATAGATAGTTTGTGAGATGTTAATGCAGGTAGGCAGCTGGACAACCAGAAGGTCAAATGGCTCAAATTAAGCATCCCCTTTGCTTTGCCATCAAAACACCCGTGCGTGAAGCACAAGTTTCATGGCACCTGCCGGATTGTAATATTATTTATTAAGAGATCATCCAAGTCAAATGCCCCTTGCAATTATTATTATTGGTGGCAGCTTCACTGTCGAGCATGAACGTCTTGAATGCTTTTTCTTATTTTTTCTTCGGCATTAGGAAAAAATATATCTACACGGATCTCATGAAAAATAAATGGCATCTCATGTATTATTGATCTTTGTTAACGTGCATTATAACTATTTTATAGTAATAATACAAGAAAAGAAAAAAAATGTCATGAAAGTGGATGTCTTCATCCATTACCATTAGGCCTAAGCTAACAGGGAAGAGGGCTCTTGAGACTGCGATTTTGTACATATGTAATTGTAATAAATGTTATAGTTTTCTGTTTTTATTGTATACTGATCAACGGTCGTCCGGTCCATTGATCACTTGATCAGTGGACGCCCATGCGGTTGATCAACGGACGTCCACTCTATAGATGGACGACCGACTGATCGACCACCGGATGTCCACTTTATCAATGGACGACCATGCACTTGATCACTGGACGTCCGCTCTACCAAGTGGACGACCATGCGCTCGACCATTGTACATTCACTCTATCAGTGGATGACTATGTGGTCGACCACTGGAAGTCCGCTCTATCAATGGACGATCGTGTACTCGACCACTGGACGTCCGTTCTATCAGTAGACCTCCGGGCACTCGACTACCGGACGACCTTCACTGATCGTTCTATTAATGGACGCCCATTGATTTCACGATCATTGTTGGACGCCCGGACTAAGATATTTTTTTATGTATAGTATAAAAGCAAGAGAAAGGGGAATTAGTTAGTTGTACTTTTTCATAATAAAATTCCATTTCAAGTTTTCCCCCCAAATCATTCTTGGTTTTCTCTTCATGTTCTAGAGCTTCTATGATCTCTAATGACGTCTATGCACAATACTTCTTGATCGATCTATTTTTGACATGGTATCAGAGCCTCTCTAGAAGACTCGGATCGGTGTTTCATCTGCACAGTCATCAGTGTTTGGTTAGATCTTTACTCAGAATTTGATCTTTTCGCTCGATTGGTCATCTTCTGGTTTCTAGATCTGGAGTCTTGGAGTTAATCGATCATCTTCTGGTTTCAGAATCTGAAATCTTGTAGTAATATGATTTTTTTCACTCTGGAATTCTCGTAAATATGTTGTCTACGGGTGCAAACATGTCTTCTTCTTCCCTAAGTGCAATTGATATTTCAAATCCTTTGTTCCTGAGTGCTTCTGATTCACTTCTTGGTGCTAAAATTCAGTCAAATTTCAATAAATATAGAAGAGGTAATTCTATCATATGTGATCACTGTAAGAAGCCAGGACATAAAATAAGTCAGTGCTACAAAATTATTGGTTTTCCTCTGAATTATACGTTCAATAAAGGGAAGAGACAGATTAATCCTGCTGGACGGATGAGACATCAAGAAGACAATGTTAGTATTAATGGTTCAAAAAACTCACAGAGGATGGCAGGTACAACTAGTGTTTCACCAATACACTTATCAAATTCTTGGATATTGGATACTGGAGCTTCAAATCACATGACCCCGCATTTAAATTGGCTGACTGATGTTAGGCCCCTTTCCAAAAATATGTTTGTAACTTTACCAAATGGAATTAATTCTCAAGTTACACATATAGGCTCATATCTGTTAAAACCAAACAAGAAGCTTTTAAATGTACTTTGTGTTCCTGAGTTCAAGTACAATCTGATTTCAGTAGGTCAGTTGACTATAGATTTGGCTTGTT
>LTAE01001260.1:45498-58907 GCA_001647135.1 Pontederia paniculata | reverse complement strand
GTTCCTCCTTCATCTTTGGTTGACCGGTCATCCCCTGATCCCTCTTCATATATTCACTCCATGCTTCAACTCCTCTTCACATGTATTCTTCCTTCAACATCTGTCGACCACTCTATGTTCTTAGGACGGCCGCTGCACACATATGCTTCTTTCTGAGATGTCGTCCCTGTGCATAGGTCGTCCATTCTTTTAGCTTCGGTCGATCTAACATTTCCTGAACTTTGAATCAACCTGTTATAGAATTCAACTCAACAAATTCATCAGTATAGACTAAGTTCACTTACAAATTTGTGATCATCAAAACACACTCGGGATTCTAGATTCAATACAAATTGTCACGCCCCGAACTTGACATCCGGGACGTGACAAGGGGTGTTGCGACGTTTCGCTAATTCAAATTCAAACTCAAAAGAAACAACTGATAGAAATAATTATAACGGCTCCACAATAAAACTAACTCTCGGATTTGCCAAAAATTTCAGCATGACCTTTACTAAAAACTCGTCCATGCGACAGATACAAAAGATATAATGGGCTACGCCCGACTCATATAGACTCAACAAGATAGAATATAATGGAAATACAGAGGCCATATGCTCCAAAGAGGGAGTTTCCGCAACTCCAAACACAAATAGCCACAAAATGTGCTCAAGGATCCAAAGTATAGGCTAGCATCTATGTGCATCACATGAATAAGAAAGAAAAATAAGTCCACTCTTCTTCGTATCACCAATATGCACACACAACCTAATTATATTCCATTTTTGGTCCGGTGAGCAAGTCATATACTCAAGTCTCAAGGAGTAACTCCTCACCTACAAAACAACAAGAATAGAGAGGTGAGAATGAAAGTGCTCAATGAGAATAACAATTTCACAAAATATGAAAATCAAACGGAAAATAAATTTGAACGAAAATTCAATCTCGAAATCCATCTCAAATGTCATACATATAATCATATCATACATAGCTTATTTTATACGAAAGTAATTGCAATCCAAATGCAAAACATAAAACATGCTATGCATGAACCAATATCTAAGTGTCATGACATCACCTTGACTCCTGCAAGTCCTCCACAACTCTATCATACTATCATCTCACAATGCAGGTCGTCGCCCACAATGTGAGTGATCTGCCTCTCCGAAGCGAGCTTCATGTCATACTATCATCTCACGATGCAGGTCGTCGCCCACAAGGATGAGTGATATGCCTCGCCGAAGCGAGCTCCACATCATACTATCATCTCACGATGCAGACCATCGCCCGTAAGGTGAGTGATTTACCTCGTCTACGCGAGCTCCATATCTCCAACTACTATCATCTCACGATGCAGGACGTTACCTGCAAGATCAGTGATTTATCTCGCTTAAGCGAGCTAAATCTACTATCACCTCACAATGTAGGTCGTCGCTCACAAGGTGAGTGATCTACCTCGCCTAAGCGAGCTATATAACATCCTCCAACACATGTCACCTCCTCGCTCCTCTGCGAGCCATCATGCATGCTCTAATGCTATATGCATGATGTATCATGATATCATATTTCACATAGTCCATAATTTGAAAATATAAGTTTTCGAGACATAATTCTTATCACATAAGCACAAGTGCATTCAGAAAGCCTCTGAAGCTACATACAACATAATCCATTGAATCCAAGGGAAATATACACGAAATTCGTGAAAAGTAACACAGAATATCATTCGTCGAATCTCGACAAATCTCATCGATAAAACCATCAAAACATCGAAAGATCGAATCCCACATCACATCGCATCACATTAGCTCAATTACAATCACATCATTAATTTATATAATTAATCAAATGAGTTAAAGAAATATATTAACTGGTCCACCTACGGTGTGGACATATAAGTTTGTGAAATCCACTCACCTGGACTACGCTCGCCCTCGTCGAGTCTCTCGCGTCTGGACAAATCTATAATCGGAGAACCTAATCAAATATTAAATATTTTGCTAAGTCACATTAGTAGCTCTTATAATATAATGGTATGAACAAATTACACATACAAATTATATCTCATGCTCATTAAGATGGATTAAATAAACGGATCTATTATTGTATTTTTCAGATTTAATAAATAATACTTATTCATAAATCTGAAATTCCATATATATGTCTATTATTAAATAATTCCCAAGCTGATACCATTAACTATTTATTTTTCATAATCTTAAGAAAATTATAATATGATTAGATTGTCATATCCTTCCTAATCATTTTCAAATCATTTCTTCCTGATTATATTAATTACTATAACTCTATTATTCGAATATCAAATAAAAAAATTCTGATTAATCCATTATTAATCAACTCATTCATAATGATTAAGGAATCATGTCCCTTCCGTGCTAATATTTACTCCATTGCCGGTGATTAGTCAAACTTCAAAACTTGGGGACACTGCATCATATAGAATGCATCAAAACCCTCGGCGGAACCCACATATCACGACCAGTTTAGATTCTCACCGAAAAACTGGCGAAGGAGCGACATTGTGCATAATTGAGACAGGGTAGATATATAATGGGTTTAATTGAGCTGCTTAATAGGAATGTTTCCATATTTTAATCATCTAATATATATAATTGAGCATAAATTTTTTTATCAATTTAATAATTTATTATTAATTATATATTAAATGATTAAAAATATTTTAATATTTTTATTAAGCATTAAGTGATTAATAAGTGCATTAAACCCTAATATTCAGGGACACATTTTCTCACGATCGATCTCAATTTTATTTATATTTATTTATTTATAAGTCTAACCCTACAGAAAGACGAAGATGCCCTTGAAATTTAAAAATTTTACTATCATTGAGTTTTTGGGTTGTATTGTGAGTGGGCTTAGACAAATAGTAAAGAGAAAAAAAAATCATCTTTTTAGATACGAGTGAAAATGGTTGAGGTTGAATGATTTTTCATGTCCAAAATATTGACTTATAAATTTTGAGTTATTTTTATATGCACAAAACACTATTCCAAACCTATTAAAAGAGAAAAAATAAAAGTTGATTTTTTTGATGTGGAGCCCTAAAATACTAGCGCTCAACACCATTAGTCTAAATCTGCATTAAGTTTAACTTAATAATTTTTATATTCCATTAGATCAAAATAGTTTAAGATAGTCAATCTAAATGATGACATAACAAAAAACTGTAGAAGTTAAAAACGATATTCGAAAAACAAGAGCGACATTTTAATTATAATAAAAAATATATATCTTAATTTTATTCGGGTTGAGCTCTGGCAGTGTGCGATATTCTTTCTTTTAAACATTATTTCATTTATTGTTCAAAATTTTGATTTTTATATATCGAATAAATTTTCCTATTTTGTAGTTTTTTTACTTCCCCTATTGACATAACCATTTCTCGCTAGATAGTGTTTTAACTTTTTTATCTTAATTTATTTAGTTTAATTACACGTTTTAATTTATTTAAACACTTATATTTCAAAATTAAGAAAATCATAATATATTTTTATTATTCTGAAAATATTAAAAGAATATAAGAACATGCCATTTTATATTAGACTATTCTCCATGTATATAAATAGATTTTGATATAAAAATTTAAATAAATTCGTAATAATTTAATGTTTGAAAAATCAGTGATGTTTGTGAATTTTAATTTTGTAACATGTTACATTAACATATATCATGATTTTTTTCCTAATATTTTAGTATAAAAATAAGACTACAACAAAGACTTATTGCTTTGGTTCCATTACTTTCACGAGAAGAAAGCTGTTAAAGTAGGACTCGTATTTGATTATATTAAAGAAAATTTATCTAAACACTTATTTTTTAAAATAAGACAAAGAGTGTTTAGTGTGGTGAACAATAATTTATTTTTTTTATATTTTCACGTAGACTTATTAATATGGACATATGAATAAATATCTATATTAATATTTTATATTTTAAGCAGATTGCACTATAATACAAAATATTACACATATATTTTATTCATTTATTTATTTTAAAAATATTTAAAAGAATATAGAAATATGTCATTTTAAATTTGACTATTCTCCATGTATATTAAATAGATTTTGAGATTCAAAAGTTTATTAAATTCATAATAATTTAATGTTTAATAAATCAGTGATATTTGTGAATTTTAGTTTTGTAACATGTTAGAATAACATATATCATAATTTTCCTAATATTTTAGCATAAAAGTAAGACTCCAACAAAGACTTATTGGTTTGGTTCCATTACTTTCATGAGAAGAAAGCTGCTTAAAGTGTGACTAGTATTTGATTAAATTAAAGAAAAAGTGAGAGAACTGGCGTTGTAAAAAGTAAGCTTTTATTTACTTTAATAATACTACGTATAGATTTGAAACAAGTACCTGGACCTATTCTCATGTCCCTCCATCTCCCACCGTCCGTGGCACAACGATCACCGCCCTCACGAATCTTACAGCCAATTCCACGGCGTAGAATACACTGTAAAATCCGTGCCATCTCCCGGCGTCACGAGCGCGTACGTCACGTTCCACCCACCGCTTCCGCTGCCCCTTCTCGCTCCACGTGTTAACCATCCTCTCGAGTTCTCATTGGCTAGAAATTATTTAAATTGGCCTCTTCCTCTCGATATTTCAAAAGTCCATTACCAACGTACCGCTGGCACAACTTAAACTTAAGTTGCTCCCGAATTGGAAAACTTCCCACCGCATTATAAAACCAAACGCAACGCAAAGGGAGAAAAAAAAGATAAAAAAAATTAGAAAGATCCCAATCCCTCCGGCTCCGTTTCCGCGATCCAATTCCTTTTAAGCGTTTTGGCCTTTAAATTGCGTCGTCTCCTTCTCTCTTATTTATTCGTCCTCATTGCGCTTACGCATGGACAACGCGAACGAAAGCGGAGCCGGAGATAAGCCCTCCGACTCCGACGCCAGCGCCGGCGCTGCGGCCGTCGCCGCCGATGAGAACTCTAACGCGATCTCGCCGTCGGAGGCCGGCGAGGCGCCTCAGCAACCGGCTCGCCCGCCGTCTTCCCGGACGCCTTTTACCAGTCTCAGCCAGGTCGATGCCGACCTCGCCCTCGCCCGTGCGCTCCAGGAGCAGGCAAGCGGATGAATCGAATACGCGTTCGAACATTTTGTTTCTATGTTGCAATCGGGTTATCGGGGTTTTGGGATTAGGGTTTTTGGGCGATCGTTCAATTTGTTCCTTGTGGTTTCTGTTGCAGGAAAGGGCGTATATGATGCTCAGGAACGGCGGGGTGGGTAGCGATTACGAGAGTTCAGATGATGGGAGCTATGAATTCGATGAGGAGGAAGAAGGTGGGGAGGAGCTGGTGGAAGGCGAGGAAGTCGTGGATCTCGATCATCCGATCCAAGAGGTGGATGAGGAGGTCGAAGAAGAAGATGATGTCGGCAGCATTGAGGGGAGCGACTACGGGGAAGATGCTTTTGATGCCAACGATCTCGAGATCGATCCTGCTGAGTTCGAGAGCGATGAGGCCTTTGCCAGGGCACTACAGGATGCAGAGGAGCGGGAAGTGGCTGCTCGGCTGATGGCCCTTACTGGTTTAAATGATTGTAAGAGAATTATTGGCCGATGTTATTTATCTTATGTTATGTTTCCACATGCTAGATCCTGCACTAACATCTGTGCGATCACAGGGGTCGGGGATGACAATGGTGATCATGGCAGTAACTCGCAGGTGAGTCATTGGCTGTGCATGTGGCTTTCAGATTGTTTAAGTTTAAAATGGTTAATGTTTCCTAAAATTTAAAATTATGCCACGAAATGCTGTTGTGATGTTATCTTTTTTTCACATGGTATTTGGATTTCTCATCAAAATTGTGCTATTAGTATCTTGCAATTTGATTTCTTGAACACCGAGATATATGATTCATTTGGAATGCCATTTCATGTCAATACCCAAATGCCCTTCTGATTACTTTGACAGAAGTATTATATATTTGATGACTATGCCTAATTTTTTTTTATTATGAAAAGGCCATATCGCATTGCATGTTGGTTATAATTTTAGCTCCATTTCTGGGCTGGGAGCTTCTACTAAAACTTTGTTACTTGGTATTCCATGTTACAAATAATTCACCTTCTAGTGATCGAAAGGAGCGCCAAGTTAGATGGTTCCCTATCTTGTTATTTACTTAAAATCTTTACATTCCCAGTTGTAGACATTTTTTTTCATTCTGCTGGCACACATATTATAAGTAAATTGCTTGTTCAGTTATAACTGTCAATTATTAGTTGTTTTAGTTATTTCTTTTTGTGTTTCATGTCATGAAATATAAAATCAACTATGCGAGTGGGATGCGCTGGAGAAGTCTACATAATGGAAGATGTGTTAAACTTGCATTCTTCATTGTATTTGTTAAGTGAAAAGTAGCAACAAATCTAAGGAAACGAACATTTTGCCTTTGGTGGCAGCCTATTTACTATTTGAATGTTGGCTTCTTTCCTGTATGTGCTTTTTCGTAAGAATGCTTTCAAATATCCTTAAAACATTTTCAAAATTCAACCTCTATGTTTTGTATTAGTGAGGCATGATGAAGAGGATACTATGTCCTGTATACAAACATGACATACATATTTTGCTGTGTTATTTTGTAGATTTCCATTGTCAAGCTGGCAAAAGCTTGTTTTGCATGAGTGTGGTTAACCTCTAGTAACATAGATAGGTTTATATTCTTAACACCAATAAAATTTATTTTATGTGTCAGTCTGCAATTGTTTTATTTCTGTAGTAACATAGATAGGTTTATATTCGTAACACCAATAAAATTTCTTTTATGCGTCAGTCTGCAATTGTTTTATTCTGTATTGTTGTGACGCACTATAAGGATGTGCTTTATCCGGATGCTTTGCAAAATATTACATTCTTATCCTGATGCCTTCTTGCATTAGGATGCGTGGCAAGAGGTTGATCCCGATGAATACTCTTATGAGGTAAACTAATTGCCTAAGTTGAAACCCTCATATCTTCTAAATTATTCTCTAAGTTTTCGGTTCTGTAGGAACTCATCGCTTTAGGAGAGATAGTTGGAACAGAGAATCGAGGCCTTTCAGCTGATACTATTGCTTCTTTGACATCTGTGAAATATAAGGCAGAAAATGCTCAAGACGGAAATGCTGATCAGTATGTGAATGTCTCTTTAAGCTTCTAGTTTTTTTCTAGGACAACTTCTAGTTTTCTGGATTAAAAAATTGTAATACTTCAATGCAGGTGTGTCATTTGCCGGCTGGAATACGAGGATGGTGAATCATTGGTTGCTCTTTCATGCAAACATATGTACCATTCTGAGTGCATTAATAAATGGCTTCAAATAAACAAGGTATCTCTTTTGCATTTTAACTTATGCATACTTTATAAGGTATGTTTTAATCATAATGAGAGTCTCACTTGGTATAGGGAAATATTTGTTTGAATCTGTGCAGTTCCGCAAGTTCTCACAACTGTTGTGGAAATATTTAAATCCTGTTTTGCTCTCCCAAAAAACTTAAACCTACTTTATATCATTTACATGCAAACATTCGAGATACACATGTATTAGTACATTTTCTCCAGCTTTTCAGCAGATCTTGAACATTTTGTTAGAGTGTTGTTGTTCCAACAAATATCTTGTTATTGTGAAATTTTAGATGTATGGATGATTTCTCAGGTTGCAACTTGAGAGTTTTTTATTTGACTTCAAATGTAAGAAATTTTCAAGTCCCATTTCCTTCTGCACTTCCAATCCTTCCCCCTCTATTTTGTTAAACTTCTAATTCCTACAACCTGTGCAGTAACAACGACTTACTCTTGATGGTTTCTTTAATATGGAAGATTTCTGTTTTCCCAATACAAAATTCATATAGCTTAATGTTATTTTCTTCTGTGTACTTTCTCAAAAAATGGAAGGAAATCGGAGGTGTTTGCTGGTTTAGGTCTTGAGGAATGTAAATGTGGAACTTACAGTTGTAAATAAAAAAAAATGTTACCCTACGAGTACCAGTTACCTACACTCTTTAAGTAGGTCTTCAATATTGGTATTTTATTCCTGAGTATTTGTTATTACTTGTATCATAGTTAGACAAACATATATTTCTCTGCTGCTAGTAATTTTCAAAGAGCACGTGCATTTGGCCAACATTCACCATAAGACTTGATATTCGTTTCAAAAGAAATAATTGATTCTTTATTGGCACGGTAGGCATTGAATCTTAAGGGGATTGCTCTTTTATTATTCATCATATCCAAATTATTAGTATAAGTAGCTCCACATGATTATGGGGCCTTCATTATATTGATACGTTTACTCTTGTAGAAAGACTGAAACCCCTGTACCATTATTAGGCGGGGCTACAGTACCAATTATCACACCTTTTTGAATAAAAGAAACATATCTGGCTGCCTTTTTCTTATTCATTTTTGAATAATCGCGTATGCTGAAAACTTCTTTCATCTGTTTAGGTTTGCCCTGTGTGCAACTCCGAGGTGTCTACATCAGGCAATAATCAGAGTTGACTCGTGGCATTAAACTATCTGCAGGAGAGGCCATGGATAATTCAGGAGTGTAACAACTCAATCATCTGTCCTCAGAGAAAGCAGCTTGAGATGTTGTAACTTATATTCATATGTTGGTACATTCAGACAGTTCATCAATGAACCATGGTTTAATGTGTGCCAAGAAATCGGAGGGCAAATCTTTACATTTCCATCAAACTTTCGAACTGCTGCTTGTGCCACAAAGTTAATGGACAGGTCAACGATTGGTTTTTCAAATAATTTTTTCCTTGTGACGTCGAAAGTTCTTCACTTGGTATTAAGTGGGGTGATGGAGTGTGGTAGATTATTATTAAATTCATGTTTGGATAAAATTTTATGGTGACGGATGAGTTAAATTAAATCATGGCATATTCGAATAATTTAAATAAAAGATATTTACACTCTTTATTATATATTATTATTTATGACCCTTAATAAATATAATATTATTATATATTTATTTGATTTATTATAATATTTATATACTTATCATTATTTATATCTCTTTATATATTTTTTCTCTTATCTTTAGTATTATTTTTCTCTTTATATATTTTGTTTCTTTCACAGTATTTTTATTTTTTTATTTTTTAAATAAAGATAAAAAAGATTGAAGATGATAGATAAATATAAAAAAAGAAAAAATAATATTATAAAAAAATTAATATAAAATATGATGACATTCAATATGATAAAAAATTAGTTCGAGAAAAAATAAATGTGAATAAATAAAGGTTAGACAAATGTAAGTATTAAATAATTATAAAAATAAGATAAAAAAAAGTTAAATCAATAAATGAACTCAAGTCAAATATTTTTTTATCATAAATTAAAATAATATAAGAAAGAATATCATTTTAAATAAATTATGGTATAATTTTAAAAAATTATTTAAATAAGTAATTTTGTCTAAAAAGTTTCATTCTTCTTAATTTCATCAATTTAGTGGAATAAAATATTTGAAGTTTGGAGGCGTAACTCACTCTTCCAAACCCCATATGATTTTAATATTTTTTTAGCCAAATATAATTTAATTAACATCACTCATCCATCTTATTTCCCCTAATATCTCAATCCAAATAAAACCTTAAAATTTGGAATAAGACAAGGTTAATGAACAGGTGATGATGGCGGAGTACTCCAACTTTCACAAGAATATTGGTATAGTTTCAAGCATTTTAGAAGAACAATATGTCTTCAATCATCAAGTTTTGTCTCCGAATAAAGAAGGGAAAAAAAGGTTACAAAAAGGGAATATAATAGAGGGAATGTTGACATTAATTTATTTAGTTAAGAGAAGGAAGAAGATCGATTTGTAACTTCATATTAAAAAAAATATTTTATTCCAACAAAATTAATTGTTACCTTTCTCTTATTATATAATAGGAACTCTCATAAATAATGACTGAAGTGTTTTTATCGAAAGAAACTTATTTCGGATATATGTACGCGCGATATTTTCCATAGATAAAAAAAGTTTAAATGTATATTTATGTTTTTTAAATTAATTTTAATCTCTGATTATATTATGCTTAAAAAATAATGAACGATCTTATTTTAGCAGATTCAGCTTCACATATATAAACTATCGTAAGATTAAAATTAAGTTCAAATCATTACTGAAATTTGCTTCCCATATTTCTTAATTCCCTTTATCAGTCTTACATACCGGCCTTGTGCGAGGCGCCGGAGGAAGTAACAAGTGCGCAAGAGATCTCGGCCATGGGGACGACTACGTCGGCACCGGACAGGACGCTGTGGGGATGCGGCCTCTGGAGAATCAGCGGGAGGCGGAGTGCCGGAAGATGGAGGAGCTCAAGAAGACGGCCGCGTCCGCCGGCGGCCAGACCGGCCTCCTCCAGTTCAGCTCTGCCAGACAGCCACCTCTGAGGTTTGAAGCCTTCCCCAACCACCATGGCTCACTCCTCTATTCGCAAATCTCCTTCATGTTCCTGCTATTGATTGCTTTTAGCCCTCGGCGGTCGTGAGTAAATCAGGGTTCTTTTTCGGTGCCCCCATTTCCAAAACCATCTCTTGCTTAAGATCAAACATCGTCGTTGACCTTATCTGTTGCAAGTTGGAAACGAATTGGATTTTGTGATTTTTGTCCACCGTCTTGTTTGCTGATCCAAAAATAAGATTTCTAGATAGATTGCCTACCTCCTGATACTTGGAAGATCACTACTTCTTTAAATTGCTTCCCCTTGTTTCAATGATCACATCTTTTGTATACGTTGCTTGAAATTTTATTCAGGTAAAGTTTAGTTATGTAAATTAACCATGCAACCTAACTCTTGGTATGAAGGTTGGAGGTTTTGATTTCCATCCTGGGGTGATGTGGGTGATATTAAAGTTTAAGAGGTAAAGTGGAAATAAGTTGTAGTTGAAGGGACGAAAATGAAATTTACCATTTGCTTAACGGTAATCTAGGGAAGAGGAACTTGAGCTGCAAAAAAGAATAAAAAGAGGAGAATAAAGGGAGATTCACAAGTTTCTTTTGCGGATGTTGCAAATGAAAGCAACAGGGAAGAAAATGGAAAACAATGAGTTTGTTGTGTCCTACATATTTAACAATCATCTTGCATGCAATGCATCAATTTTTTTCAGAGATGCAGTGCATCAATATTGTTCACTTGGAACTTGTGCTCTGTCTCTCTTCTAGTGTTTCCTTGATAATTTATAGGAGATTTTATGGTGTTGTTAGTTATACCACATTGAAGGACACTTCCTAAAACTACACTCTGGATGTGGGATATTGATTATCTGGACTCAGAAATATATTTCTTTGTATATATAATATCTGTTACTTCAGGCCATGGAAATTGGAATTCTTCAATGTGCTTACCCCAGGAAAATTCTATGATCTATCATTGAACATACTTACAAAGGCAGTCTCTTATTTCTTCTTTCTTTCCTCTTTTTTGTTGCGTTGTCCTTCATCACCTCCTCTGAGTTGTTGGGAGCTTATCACACTTTCAAAAAATGTTAAGATGAGCCTTAGTTGTCCTCGGTTTAGTAAATATGGAAATTCAAATATTCAGAAGCTTTTAAGTGACCATATCTTTTTTGTTCCATTTTTTCGATCTTTCCATACTACCGAGCTCCTCGGTACACATTCTTACATCAGCAACAAGCGTAACCACACTTTATTGGCACGCGTTTGCAGGTGCTTAAGAATATGTGGTCTGAGTTGACTGGCATCCCTTTTTGCACCTTTTGCATGATGAAGACAACTGCAGGATCAAATTTTATTAGCATTTTAGGTGTAAACGTAGCATGCATGACACTGCATGCTTTAACTATAAAGCCAGATATATTAATTGGTTGAATCAAGGACGACTTGTTTAAAAATGAATTAATCTTTAGAAAAAATAATTTCTTTGGACACTGAGTTGAATTATCAATTCTAATGTTGAACATGTTATAAGTGTATAGGTATTCTGGAGAATTCTTCTTCATGATCATTGAAATTCATGGATGATGGGGGCAGGCAAAACCTCAGTAAAATCATATTAATTTGCAGGATGCAAAAATTACAAGGAATAAATTCAAATTTGAGAGGGTACCTGACTTCACTTTCACAGGTGTGAAAATATATTTTCACAAGCCAATTTTCTTGGTGTGAAATTAGAGAAACTGTCTCCATATGAATAAATTCTCTTAACAAATTTCAGAAAATATTTTGCTAATACGCAAACATAGCTACAAGCATGTAATGTTCGTCGAGTATGCCATGTATTGAATCCATACAGAAATCAAGTTTCATCAATTCAGCTTACTCTACTCTCAAACAAATCAAATCAAAGGAGAAAAATATGAGTTTCAAATACAAGAAAGAGAAATGAAATTGAACGTCAAATCAATGTTGTTTTTTAATTTTCTTAATTTTATTAACCAAAAATACGAAAAATGCAAAAAAGTGAAGAAACTAATTGTTCAGTAGGAGATGAACACCGATATATAGGAAATGCTTTGAACTCTTCCTATCAGCTAATCAGTAAAATTCTATAGAAAGATAACTAGGAATGAATAATCGATAGAGTGACTCGCTTTCGCACGATCAATGTTCTCACAATCCCGTTGCTCTCGCAAATTAGAATTAGAAATTCAATTAAGGACGATTCATATTCTTAGAAATCACCTTAAACCATTCTCAAAGTTTAAGTGACCTCCACCTTGTTTTGTTTTACAATCAATTGACAACAACCTCTCAATTGCCCCGAAATCCCTAATCTGGTGAAATGCGGCCTCTCAGCCAGCATTTGATACTACTAGATACAAATTAGGCACCAATCCTAGGGTTTCACTAGTCTCTTGGCTCATCGCAATATGCAAAACAATATGTTCATCCTCTCAGATGAACACTGTGGTAGGAACCAAGCCTTTAAGATTATATTGAAATAGAGAATGAGCACAAGAAAATAAAAATCAGATTCGAACCTATGTTGACTCGTTTTTCCTTTGATAAACTCGAAACGTAAACTCGTAGAGTTTATGTACAAACTAAATATGTATATATAATATATTATATGCTAAATAATTTTCATCAAAATATTTTCATACATCATTTTTAAACTTTAAAAAGTATCAAATTCATAGTTTCATACTTTAACTCACAAGCATATATAATAAATAATGATTCAAATTAAAACAATAAGTAATCCACAATTCAAGATGGACTAACAAATATCGCTAATTGCAAAAATAGTAGTTGAAAAAAATTCTAGATTTGCCAAGTGCCAACACTACATAAACATATGGTTATGCTTCCTCACAAAAATAATAGTTGCAAGGTAAACATGGTGGTTTTGAGTACATGAAAATAAAATATTTCAAAATAGGCAATCCATACAAATTAATGTCTAGAA
>LTAE01001260.1:0-43336 GCA_001647135.1 Pontederia paniculata | reverse complement strand
CAATCTCACCTTCAAAAATATCGTTTTCAGCATCCACTTGTTCATCTTCATTCAAGTGATGAAATCCAATCCATCTTACATTTGAATCTTCATACCCATCACGTATCCAAATATGCCCTCAAACCCTAGTAAAATACCTAAATTTTCCCACCGTCGATTCTATCACTGAATTCGTCCGAGTTCAGCCGAGTCAACCGAGTCTACTTACGAGTCTAGCCAAGTCTACCATCCTATACGAGTTTACACCGAGTTCACTCGGTTTTGGGGGGTAGATACTTGAAATTGCACGATTCTACGACTCAAACTCGCGATTTTGAAAACCTTGAGAAGGGGGGCAGCGGCCTGCTGCCACCCTCGAGATAGATAGAGAGAGATGTAGAAAGAGAGAGAGAGATGGGGGGCAGATTCCCCCCTCCTCTCTTCTCCTTCGTCAACGGCGAGGGAGAAGAGAGGGGGCCGCTGCCCCCCTCGATAGATAGAGAGAGAGATGAAGGGTGGGAGGGAGGGAGCAACAAAGAGAGAGAGCGAGGAAGAGAGAGAGAGGGAGGGAGCACGAGAGTGACAGAGAGAGAGGAGGGGACCAGCGACGCTGCTCCCTTCCTCCCTCGTCACCGGCGACGAGAGAACCCCTTCAAATTTTTAGATTTTTTATTAATTTATTTTTTCCACGTAAGATAAATTAGTCTAATGGAAAAGATGACAGTAGGAGGCATAAGATAAACATTATTTATTGCCACATAGGAGAAAGAAAAAATCTTATAATATTATGGATCAACGTGGCGGAGAGAGAAATTAATTTTGTGGATGGCACATAAGCGCGGTAACTTGAAAACCGGCAGTAGCCGATCAGAATGATCGCGCATGAAAAAATTTTCAAATTGGATGACCGTCCTGCTACAAAGTGAAGTTTAGTGACCGAAACGGGAACATGTGAAAGTTCGATGACCGTTCGAGTTGGGCAGTTCTTTTGTTGTGAATGTTTAAATTTACACCAATTTCTGATCATTTTCACTAGTTTGAACTTTGCATCTCTATCCCTGTAAGGATATCAAGATAAGAAAAGGTTCGCCTCTGGGAAACTTGGGAAGGATCCAACTGCAGAGACAAGCTTTCTACCTGATAAGTATGCCATATATGTATGGAGTGGCATTACAACCAGTTAGCATATTTTCTATGAAAATCATTCTTTTTTTTCCTTGAATGTCCAGTTTAATCTAAAATCATGAGCTGCTCGTGCAACGGTGATCTTTCAAAGAGAGAGAGAGAGAGAGAGAGAGGAACAAGCAGAACGAGATTACTATTTTTGAAAAGGGAAAGGATGACTACAAAGTGTAGTAGCCATTCATATGTATTAGAGCTGAAATGAAGAATATACAAAGGTGTGTGGGATACCTACAAATGTAGTACCCCAAACCAATAACAAATCACAAGATACCGTATCTGTATCCCCACTCTCTAAAAAGAATGATATGTGGTGTACAATATTCTCGATATGGCTTCTCTCACCTTGAAAAACCGTGCGGTTGCATTGCAACCAGATCGCTGGTGGCGTAGATGCTACCCACCACCGTCGCCATCCCGCTCAATCACGTGCGCAAGAAGTACCTGTAGGGATGCCCAAAAGTTCTCCATATCAGATGTGTCGATTTCCGTGAATCCCGAATGACACGATGTGTTCACTGCTACGGCGCAGTTGAAGAATAGGTGTGTGATATCTTCCTCTGCTGATCCACACAATGCACATGATGAATCCGCCTGTGGTGTCCATCTAGCTATGTAGTCTATGGTGAGTATCCTATCGCGCCTCCAAAGCCAAGAACATGAATACTTGCAGAAGCAGTGGCTGCATGAACAAGAATTGATCAAAAGTAAATGCCAAATCTGTTTATTTTTTTGTCGTTTGACTTGAGTTGACATATTTGTTGAGTTTGTTTCTCCATATTTCATAGACGAGCCTTTGGAGATTACCTATAGTCACTGGATGGTGCTCTGGCCACAGAAGAGCCATGCAGGCAAATAAGTATATTATATATATATATATATATATATATATATATATATATATATTATGTATATTATAGTAGCTGTATTCCTTGCCTTCATGAACCAACTATTTGTTCTTTAGGTTCACAAAGGAGATTCCTTTGGAGAATTTCTTCGTGTTGTTCAGCACCAACTTGCTCTAGAGTTTCGAGAGATCCGAATAACATCTGTGGAAAACCTACATTATGTTAAAGAGGATCTTATAATTCCTCATGTAAGCTACATTATGTTACATATTGGGTTTGATTGACAAAGTTCGAAATTTGAGCATGGTGAATGATTTCTTTTGTTTCTTTGTTCTTTTGACGACCGCAGCAACACAATTTCTACGAGCTGATTATCAACAAGGCATACGTACATGTTGACTAGTTACGAAAATATGGTCCTTGCATACACTACCAACATTGAATTAGACCTTTGGGTAACACGACCTTAGCATTCTTAATTTACTTCCCGGAGCTTATTATTTCTATGGTATTTGAAGTTTTTCCATTTTTGACGTTCGTGAAGATGTGCGAAGTAGTGCTGATGCAACCATTGAGAAGGGTTAGGTGTGTTCTTTTCTACATAGATTTTAAGTTTAAGTTTGCAACGAAATTCTCATCTTCCTCATTATAATGGTTCCAGGTATATCAGTCTCTAAAAATTGTTGCTGCTTCGCATTACTGTCCTAATTTTGTTTGATTTAATCTGCAGTCCCATGAAGGAAAAGTTGTTGAGAGACATTGTTACGAGAAGAATAAGCACATATTTCCTGCCTCAAGATGGGAGGTAAATCAACCTTTACTTCTGTACTTTTCTGTAGATGAACTTATAGGAATTTACAACATAGCTTAATATGTATGTTGTATCTTCACCAGATATATGATCCAACAAGGAAATGGGGGAGGTACACAATCCATGGAGATTGAATCAAATCTAAAGTGGAACATAATTGAAAAAATGCTTGATGCCAGAAAATTGCACCTCAAATTTCTCTCGTGTTGGATTATATAATATTATTTGTGTAAGACCCAGATGATGATGAGAATGAAAGTTAGTCTCACATGAACAAAATACGGAGATGATAAATAGCTTATACGTAGCATCCTCCCTTACCATTCAAGACGCATTTTAAATTCGTGCGGACCATATGGGCCTAAAGCGAACAATTTCTTGAATGAATCGGAGGTCTTATAGAAGGTATTCAACCTCGCGTGCTCACTTGAACCATATGAGTCGACTCAACGAGGACATTAAGTTTCGAAGGGGGGAAGATTATAAGGTTCTAAGATGATGATGAGAATGAAAGTTAGTTCTACATGGACAAAATACGGAAGTGGTCATGGACTTATATGTAGCATCATTTTTTACTATTCAAGACGTATTTTAAATTTATGCGGGTCATATACCAAAGCGAACAATATCTTGAATGAAATCGAGGATGTTATAGTTTGCATCGTTTAAAATGTGAAATTCATGTGACGCAAGTTTATTCGGTTTACTAATTTGCCAAATTAATGTAGACATGTAGCTTCAATATCATCCTGTTAAAAATAAAATGTGGTCACGTAGCTTCCATTTTCTTTATGAAATTCTTACGACATCTTATTTTCTAATGAAAATACATATTTTTGTGTTTTCTTCAAGTTGAATGAATGCAAATTAATAAGATCGAAATTTCACAACTGAAACATATTCATAATTATCACTAATATCCCTTTTTCGAACTCAATTAGTCGAGCTTATATTAGCGGAGCTAGGGAACGTTGGGTAATGTTATTTTTTTATCCGGTTGAAATTAATTTATTATCTTAATTATTTTATAGTTTAAATTGTCACATAATTGATATTCCTGATACTTCAATGAAAAAAATAATTTCCTATAATTAGCATTATGTATGTATTTTGACATGACTCCTCAAATAATTTTTTTTCTTATTTATTTTGTTATATAATAATATGTGACTAAAAATTTAAATATTTTTGAGGTATTTTGTGAAAAAAAAGTCTTTCAGAAGCATGACAATTTGAGTTCACTTACATCAACGATCAGTAATTTAAAAGATACTAGTTTATTTGATGATAATTTAATTAGTATAAAAGAAATGCACCAAATTACACTAAACTAAAAAAAATGTAAATTCCAATTAAATTTAGTTGACATAATTATATAATAGAGTGGTGTTTCAAGACGGACGACAATTAATAATTT
The DNA here is from genome assembly GCA_001647135.1 of Pontederia paniculata. Classification (NCBI taxonomy): domain Eukaryota; kingdom Viridiplantae; phylum Streptophyta; class Magnoliopsida; order Commelinales; family Pontederiaceae; genus Pontederia; species Pontederia paniculata. The sequence goes on along the minus strand of LTAE01001260.1, from coordinate 39,099 downwards.
TAAATTTAATTATTGTGCTCATTTGTAAGTCTCATTTCAAAAAAAAAAAAAAACTTTCACGTGGGTAAGCGATACTTGGCATCAAGGCCCATTAAATATCGCTGCACCACGCCGTCGCGGCGGGCGATCGGAGAAAAGAAAAAAAGAAGACTTCGTTGTTTGTCTCGTCCAATTCTCTCACTTCCGGCAATGGCGATTAGGGTTTTCTCCTTCTTGCTCGCCCTCCTGCTTATCGCGTCGCCGTTGGTCCAAGGTAATAAGCTCTCTCCTCCACTTGGATCCATCTGCTCCGATCTCGATCACGATTTCAGATCGAGATCTATCGGGTGATTGTACTGTTAGTGGAAACGCTAGATCTGATCGTTTCGGAGAATTTCGGTCGATTCGATCCGTTGTTATCTATAGATTTTAAGATCAGATGTCTTTGCTGTAATTTGCGTCTGGAATTCTTTGTAATTGCATCTAAAAAGAATTCTCCATTACTCGTGGATCCAAATGAAAAATACTTGCCTTGAGTATCATTGACGAGTGGGGATGAAATATTTATGGAACATTAATTGTTGGCCATCAAGCGCTTTGATAAAATCTGGGAGTGTCGTTGATGCCTTTAGGAGGACTGGAGATTCACATTTCTCTGGTTCTGAGTTTTACCTCTTGAGATTTGTGTGTTATTTCTTATAATACGTTCAGGAGATCATTATCTCTGGAAATATTCAGGCATCAGGATTATTCATGTCTCTAACTAATTAAATTATATAGAAACAAAAATTAATTTATTGACCATTTTGGTAAAATTGCAGAAATTGGCTTAACATTGTTTTGACATGAGTTGCATTCATTAATATTTGGTGCAGAAATCAGCTTAACCTTGTTTTACCTCTTGTTTATTGAACTTAATTCTGGATATTGGTGGTGTCGTATTGTTGCGGTGTGATCACCTAGAAATTTCCTCTTCTGCATTTGCATTGATGTATGTTCTTTTCCTTAATTGCATTACCTTCAAGCTTTAGTTAGAGGACTTCCCTTTTCCTACAAAATTTTAGCGATCATATGCCATTTTTGCTGGAAACTTCTCAGATCAATGGTTTTTTACATGAAACTGAAACTTGAATTTTCTGTGCTATCTGTGACCTTTGCTCTTCATTGAACTAGTAATTGGTATTTCTTTGTGAACTGCTTACTAGAATCTCAACTATCTAATAAATCAAATATGCGTTGGTGGTTACCTTGTGATATACTTAGCAATTTTTTGCCTTGGCTATCTAATCTTATATTTTTCATGCTTGCAGTTGCAAGGTGTCAGTCAGATGAAGATGCTGCTGCAACTGAAGTTGTGGAAGGAAGTGATCTTGGAATAGTTGGTGATGATACTCAGGTTCTTGGCGATGTTACTTTAAGTCCAGCCCCTGGAATAAATACCATATATGTATTTCCAAAAAATCCTTCTAAATGTAAGCGCCAAAAACTATCTGGTACTTCCTTTGCGAAACCATGGTGGATGTTAATATTTTTCTTTCCTGTATATTTGCAGTAGTGCCAGCTGGCGAAGAAACTGTGCTACTAGTGGGCTTGCATAACGAAGGTAACATTCTGGTTTTTGATTTGTTCATCCCATTATGGAAATTGACTAAATGCCTTTGTTTAGTATTTGTATCCAACTTCATTGGTCCTGTTTGTTATTCCTCAACTGATTTTGTCAAAGTATTCACTTTTATGAAACTTTATAGTTGTTGAGTTAAAGGTGACTTCTATGAAACTTTTGGTCAAACTCTATATTTTCCTCGTAAAAGAGATATAGTCATTGAGTTATTTATCTTTTTTTTTCATTTCGTTAATAGTCTTATTCTGGTATGTGTTTTAGGCGAATCAACTCTAAAAGTTGTTGCCATTCACGCAAGCCTTCATCTTCCTTTTGATCACAAGATGTTTGTCCAAAATCTTACTCTGCAGGTATTTTCTTCTTATTTTTATTGAACTTTAAGTTTAAATAGTTATATTAATAACCTGTATAACTTGAAATTGAGTTTGTGTGTGTGTATATATAATTCATTTTTTTTACTGTTTGGGTTCACTCGTTCTCTGAGAGTAAATGACAGTAACTATTAATTCAGAAGCCCTTGCTTTAAGATAGTTACTTAGGATGGAAATGTTGTATTGTGTTTAGGTGTTCCAGATGTATCATCTTAATTTCAAAATGTCACATATCGGAGAGAACAAATTCACATAAAAGAGTAATTATTGTAACCTATGACTTCCTCACCATCGTATTCGTTTATTTGAATGAGCATAAGTAAACCTTGGGGCATTTGCCAAAGATATCCCTGGGTTTTAAATTCAGTACACTATATTATAATATATTGCCTCATGGAAGCAACTAAATCCGCATTCACTGTGACAACATTTTCTATCTCACATGTGTTGATACCCAACCTTCCACTTTGAACTCATTAGCACATTTGGAATTATGATCCCAACTGGCCTTTCTAGTTTTTGTTAATGATTTAAATTTCATGATATACTAATCAACTGTTAAGTGAAAATCTGGTTTAAAATCATTGTGGATGTTATCAATTTCATGGTGATCTATCTGCGCGTCGTATGCTATATCATTTTCATTATGTTTGTATGATTTTTTATGGCATCATGCCTTTTTTTATTCTCATTGGTTTACTTTGTTTTTCTTACCTTACAGCAATACGAGCTATTAATCTCGCAGAATTTGGTTTAGCTGTCTCACTCAGTAAAATAGTGTGTTCTTGAGCTTTCTTCATCTTCTGACATGAGATAAACACATTCCTTTGTTATAACACATGCAACCTATATGTAAACTGCATATATGTCCTATGATTGAATCCAAGATTTATCATATTTTCCCTAGCAGTGATCAAGATGACTGATGTATTATATCTGTTTAATTTTGAGTAAACTAATAGTCTCCATATGTATGTTCTTCGATGTTGACACTTTCACTGGATGTCCATAGATTCATTTGAATCTAGTTTACCTTTATGTTGTCATTCAACATTTTATTTACTTTTTCCAGGAATTTTACAATGCATCAGTGCCAGTTTCTGTTCAAGCGACTTTTCCTTATATCTTTGCTGTAAGCAAATTCCTGCAGGTAGGTTTCATCAATAACCATACTTGGACTAGTTACTAATCGAGTCAACATTTGTTAAGCTCAGGGGGTCTTGTCTTGTGGCATCATCCATTATATATCTCACTTACATTTTGTGTGCATATTGAGTCATATATCTTGTTTAGTAATTCAAAATCTTTATTCTATGCAGCCTGGTTCATTTGATTTAGTTGGCACAATCATCTATGAAATTGACCAACAACCATATCAGAATGTCTTTTATAACGGTACCATTGAGGTTGTTGAGGCTGGAGGTTTCCTCAGTATTGAATCTGTCTTCCTTTTCACCCTCGGAACTGCACTTGTTGTTCTTTTTGGATTGTGGGCATACGGTCAAATTCAACAGCTCTCGAAGGTAGCTTACTGTTGTTGTAGTTGATATTGTGTTCTTTTTGAAGCCTTATACGTTCGTCGTGCTTATGCTACATAGAAAATGTTGGAAAGAATCACTAAAAAAAATGTTGGAAAGAAATTCCAGTCACCAGTCACATACATGAAGTCAGAAAAAAAATAAGAAAATCACAAATAACAACAGACCACTTATAACTTCCTTCCTTAGCATTTTAACCTAGGGGGTTTTAGTCGGTGGAGGGAAGCACTGAACTCATGCACCTGACAGAAGATAAATACTGGAGCTCAAAACACCCAAATATAGTAATCTCAAAAAGTAGACAGAAAAGTGACATGCTTGTTGCTCATTTGCACTATTAGCCATGTAATCCAAACATCTTTCTGAAAAAATTGTATGAATCAGGTGTCTGCCAAGTTTGGGTAGTCACATTTTCTCTTTGGAAAAAAGTGTTTCGTTAGCCATGTCACAAACATGTGACGTGTCCTCGTATTTGTACATGATAAACTTATTGAAACATTCTGCATTGGTCCATTCTGATTTCATTGCAATCTTAGCATATATGTTCATTCTCAAGGATCCATTTTTATAGGTTCAAATTTGGTATTTGCTAAGATAATTTATAGGTTGATTTGAGATATGCTTTCAAGATATGGATACCGTTCATAAGGGAAGTAGTGAACTTAAGCATGAAGAACATTTTAAAAAATAATAATTATGAACCCACATTGTCAATGTGTTAATTTAGTATACCTGCTGTGTTTATTCTGAATAATTATTTTAGAATATTCTGAATAGTTATGACTATGACTTGTGATTCCTCTTCATTTTTCTCAGTTACAGATTCCTCTTCATTATTTTGGTTAAATTAAACCAACATGTTTTCTTTATCTTATTTCTTCTACCAGAAAACTAAGAAGACGCCCAAGGTGGAAGTTGGTACTGCTACAACGGATGCTGACATGGACGAGTGGCTCCAGGTGAGCAATACGTTACTTTGAAACTTGGAAGTATCATTATCTTATGCTTTTTTTTTTAATTTATTTTTTTAATGTATAGTTATTGTGTCAAATGTCCAACACATGATAGTTGTATTTATTTATGGCAGGGAACTGCTTATGCTCAATCACTATCAACCAAGTCAAAGAAAAAGAAGTAAATTCCCATGCATTTATCCAAGTGTACCATTATTAGGCATTCTGGAACAGTGAGATAACATCTGATGATCAGTTAGTTTCCTCGAGGCTCAGTTAAGAAATCTTGATGTAGGTTCTTACATTTAAGAAGTTTTTAGTATTGCGACATTTTTGTTATTTATCAAGTGACATACTAGTAGCTGCATTCAAACTTTAAAATCCTCAGTTTTGACCAAAAATATATATATCTGTGCCCCTTTTATTGAATGACATATCAGTTAAGAGATTTCATCAGGCAACCTTTGCTTCTTTGATCTGTTTATATAAGATCCATAAATATGTAACCATTAGGCACCTCTTGTTGGTACAATGCTAGATTTTTTTTTTCGTTGCTTGACTAAACGAAACATTACTCAACTGGAGAAGTGGAACAATTCTGTTCAAGTCACCCGATGTGCACTGTAACTTTGTTACACGTTTCAATCTGTGAATTATTGTTCATTATCACATTTGAATGGTTTGAGTTTCAGTATTTTTCTTCTTTTAATGGATTAAGATCTGATGAGTCTGGTGCTTGGTCCAAGTGGAGAGTTTAAGTGGCTGGAACGGTGATTAAACATATAAATTCTGGAAAGCGCTTTTGTTGAGAGTAAATTATTTGAGATTCCTGTGAATATCACAATTTACGGTGGAAATATTTGTTTCTAATTTATAGAAATTTTTATAAATGGCGTTGGAGTTTTATGGTTGATTTGCTCAAACTCCAAAAGAGATTATTAGTGTTATCAACGGAGGTTGGGTAGAGTAGTAAAGAGAAAGTGTCTCACAAATTAGTTGAATATTAATAACTTCGAATATTGAGGAATAACAAAAAAAAAAGATTATTAGTTTTCAATATACGGTTACGAGAGGAATCGAAGTGTATAACTCTTCATGTGTTATTCCACTATCAATCCGTGTGATATTGTGCAGGATGGATTAAATCTGGATTCGAACTAAAAATTTGGGTCTCAAGTCGGATTGATACTTGAATTGAAATTTTATATATTTGGATTCATTTTTATATTTCAATAAAATAATAAATATAAGTTTAAAAATAAAAATAAGCGATAACTAAACTAAATAAAATTAAAAGTAATAAGTATTAATTATTAATGTTAATATTTTAGGTCGAACGAGATGACTATTAAATTTGTCGATCGAGTCAATTTGGTAGAGTTGAAATGTTGGATCGGACTGTCTCCAAGTTTCATTTGTACCATCACTAATTTAGTTAGAGTTTAATTTTTTTTTCTCGCCTAAAGTGATTAACTATTTGGAAAATGTCAATTATCAGGATTTTTCGTAAAAAAATCCAGATCAAAATGTGTATTTAAAATTTGCTCCTTTTTTTTACAAATGGAAAAAATGCATTAACGTAAAAAATGTATTTGCTTGTAACCCTATTTCAGATGTCTACATCATTTGTTACCTTATAAGTAGTGTAATTTCGAGAATAATGGACACTGATTTCGGAAAAAAAATGGGAACTTGTCAATTGTCTTATATTTAAAAACTTGATTACAGATATTTTAACAAATTGACTATTTGAGCCCCTAAAGTTTATTAAAGAATAAAAGAAAGTTCAAGAAAATTTAACTTAGAATCATTTATTCAAAAATTGAGTCAAAGCGCAAAATACTTCCCAAGAGGTAGTATGGTTTGTTTGTCGTCTGTGCAGCCTTCGCTGGTAAGGCAATATTTCTTTTTTTAGAAATTTCGAATATTCTGTTTGGATGGATATATGGAACATGATTTAGCGATTCGCTTATTACTTGAGAAAAGAGTGGAGCACAATCGTGCTCTAACTGTATCATTTATTTTAATCATTCATTTATACTTAATAGTAAAATATATTATGATTTTTTATGGCATCGAATAGGATTTGGGAAAATATGATTTCACCGGAAATTAGGGTTATGTTGGCGGTGCTAGGCCAAACGCTTAATTAATTTAAATTTATGGCTGTAAATTTTGAAATGAATAATAATAATAGTAACAATTATTATTATTATTATTATTATTATTATTATTATTATTATTATTATTATTATTATTATTATTATTATTATTGAGAGAGAGAGAGAGAGAGAGAGAGAGAGAGAGTTAGTTTTGGGGGAGAACCCCCTCCTCCTCTCTCCTTCCGGATATGCGGCAATCCCCCTCACGCCAGCAATTGGCCTTGTGAGTTGTGAACAAGGTTGTCGCCCATTTTTTTGTATTCTTTTAAAAAAAAATTGACATATATGAGATATAATGTGTGCATGGACGGATCCAGAAAAAAAAATATATGAGAGGTCAAAATCTATATATAATAATAAATTATAAAAAAGTTAAGAAGAGTTAAAATTTAAATCTTAGACCTTTAGATATTAGGTAAAATTATTTATCCACTACACTAGTTAGATAAAGTGTTTAATGTTATTATCACTCTTTAAAAAGGGGACAACTTGAGATCATTTTTATCATGACTATAAATAGTTTAATCACTTTTTATTGTAGTCTGTGAATCTTTGATCCAACGGGAGCCTCAAATTATCTTCCTTTAAAAAGCGGACAACAACATTTTGTCTTTAGATAAAGTATTAACATTTATTTGATTTATTGATTACAACTTTTAGTATATATGTGTATATATTTTATATACTGAAAAGCGGTGTGTGTGTGGGGAGGGGTGGGGGAGGGCCCAATACTGTACGTGTATCCGTCCCTGATGTATGTATAGAAGAGAGCACGTACATTGGCTAACCGTCTAATTATAAAATAAAGTTTAATGACTGTATTAGTATAATGATAAAATTTATTGATTATTTAAAAAAAATACTCAACATACTTATTCTAAAAAGGCTATTATAATCCTTTGATGCTCCTTTGTTTTGACGAAAATAAATTTATGGTGAAAGTGAATTCTTGCAAAGTAATTTATTCTCATTTGTTTGATATAAGACTTTTAAATGTAATAAAAATGATCTTGAAAGCACAAAATATAAAGATCTTATGATATTAAAATGATTTTAAAGAAATAAGACTTTTAAATGTATAAATATGATCTTGAAAGTACAAAATACAAACATCTTATGACATTAAAATGATTTTTCATTTGAAAAAAAAGTGAAATTTAGTTTCAAAATTTAGTCTAGGTAATTTTTTTTCGGTAGATCAATCTTCTTTATGCTACCAAACAATGGAAAGTTAAAAATTATTTTGTGGAAAGAATAATTTCGTCGAAACAACTGAAGTTCAAGGGGCTAATAATCTTATTTCCATAGGATACTAATAATTGAAATATTAGCTCAAGTGATTGTGATATTTGAATTTGGACAAAAATATCTCAATTTCAAATTGAATTAATCATTTGACAATAATTTTATATAACTCTAGATACTCGATGCTGAAAAGAAAAACGAAAGAAAAATGTAAAATATTTGAGAACCAATGGAAAGGTATAAATATATTTCTAGTGTTTGCCACTATTATTTTCTTTGACACCCCCTTAAATTATATTCCATCCAAAATTTTATTAAATTATTTTTAACAATTATGAAATGCTAGTTTTAAGCGCATTCTTTTACAACTAAATTATTTTAATTTTAATTTTAAAAATAATAGGATTTTAAAAGATAATAATTTCTTAAGTAATTAGAAATATAATGCTCTAATTTTTTTCATATATTAAAGAAATAAATATATACTTATTTTTTTATAATTATTAATAATTAGTTAATAAAAATTTGGATGAAATTTAATAAAAGAACTTAACTGTATTTGGCATAAGCTAAAAACTAAAATCTTTAAGGAGGAAATAATCCTTCCTTCACAGAAATATTAAATCTAAGAAACAAATGTTCTAACTGTTAGAACCAACAGCTCCCCCACCCCACTATAACAAAAGAAGTCCATAACGAATTAAAAAAAAAAAAGGCAAAGACGCAAAAAAAAAGAAATAAAACGTAAGAGCTAAGAAGAGTTAATTAAGCTGTTCGGCTTCATCTCGGCCGTTGAGAGATGGACGGATCAGAAGGCCTCCGACCAGAAGGCGAACTGCTTCCCCTCTGCACCTGCTCCTCCAGTTGCCTCTTCGCCCTCTTCCTCGCCTCCGCATACGTCGTTCCCATGTCCTGCTGCCGCCACCACTCCTCCTCCGTCGCCTCCGCTGCAGGCTCGTTAAGGTCCGGCAGCTGCGTCTTCAGACACTCGTCGCCGCGCGATTGGCTGCTATCGACGGCGTTCGCCGAGTCCGGCGAGTCGGCCGGCGCCTCCGCCGCCGGCATCATCCGTTCATGTAAACTCAGCTGACGAGATTATATATGTATAAGTTTTTTGCGCTAATCGAAATTGAAACAAAAACATCAATTTTTTTTTACTGTAACAGAGTGGGGGAAGTTACAGGAAAGATTAGGGAAATTTTACCTGGCAGTGTTCTGCGGTTAAACCCTGAACCAGAACTCTGTACTTCCCTATTTCCTGAGATGATAACAAAGTATGTATTTTATGGCAAGAACAAGAACAGGAACTTTTGCAGAGAAAAGAGAGAAAAGTGACGGCCATTGCGATGGATAGAAGAGAAAAAAAAACAGGGGGGCAAAAAAGTAGTACTGACCCGATGGAGATTGGCGTTGGACTCGGTTAATGAAGAGATAACCCTGCGCTGTTCTCCAATCCACTGTTCCATAGATCCGGCAAGAAAAAAATACCAAAAGAAAACCATGGGAACTTGTGCAAGGATTAAAACCAAGAACTCAAGATGGAAATCCGTCGATGATCTAACCTCATTGCGCTCCTTCATGTTCTTTAAGGCCGGCACCTTCGGCCGGACGGCGGCGGCGGCGGCGTCGTTGTTATTGGTGTTATCCTCCGCGGCGCTCCCCGGGAACGACAGGGGACTGGAGGGGCTCGTCGTCGTCGCGGCCGCGGGGCATGTTTCCGGCTTCTTCTCCTCTACGACCACCGGCGGCTGTCGGCCGGGATGGTGATGGTTTCGGTCGTCGGGGGGCAGCGTGCGGGACTTCCGGACGCCCCAGCAGATGCTCTCCGGGAGGCGGCGGCGGCGTTTGATTTCGAGGATGATTGCGGGGAGCTCGAAGAGCAGGTCTGCGACCTCCAGTTCTTCGTCAGAGAGCAGAGCCCTGGCGCGCGGTTTCTTGCTGGGGTACATCTTCTGCGTACGACGCGTCCACGAATAGAGCCAGCGGAGAAGGAGGCGAACAAGGAGCGCGCCGGAGATGAGGCGGCGGCGGCGAAAGAAACGGAGAGAGAGAGAGAGAGAGAGAGAGAGAGAGAGAGAGAGAGGATGAGATTGGCGTAGGGAACAGAGAGAGAGAGAGGTGGTTTGGTAATTGGGAATTTGGAATTGCGAACATCCCACGGCGGGTCATTAAGGTACTGCCACGTTGCCGCAGAGCGCCGTAGAACTCAGTTTTCTTTTTGGTAATTTTTTATTTCCTTCTTTTTACCTTTCTTTTATTAATTTTGTCTGGTATATTAATTAAACACTGTTATTAATTTGACTAATAGCAATTGCAATATCTAGGGTTTTTGTCTGGTAAAAAGGGATACAGAATGATAAAACTATTTTATATTTTTCGATTGTTCTTTACAGATTTAAGAAACTATTTTTTTTCTCTTTATATTTTTTTATTAGTTTTATATTTATGATAACCAGTTTATTAACATGTACAAGATATTACAAAAGTTATAATATAAATATACAAATTATCCCAACTCAATTATCATAACACATAACTTTAGTCTTTACAAAAAATATTTATTTTTTAATAAATAAATAAATAGTTAGCTTGCATCTTATTATATCTCAATTCAATAATCGTATCAAAAACATAAATCAAGAAAAAAACATTTATTGAATAGAATGAATATTAACAAATATAACTATCATAATTCAATTATTTAAATTTTAACAATAAAACTTTACATAAAACAAAAAAATTACAAAACGAATTAAGTTATAATAAAAAATAAAGATTAAGATTTATTATCTCGTAACTTAATTCATTCTCTCAATTATTTAATAACTTAAATTCAAATGCAAAATTTTATAAATTACAATGACAACTAAAATTTTTATACAGTAAAAATATCTTATTAGAATATAGAATTATTTTTATTTTTCTTTCTTCAACTATCACGAAATTTAATAGCTACCCCTAAATTATAAAACTGGACAAAAGTAAATTTAAACGTTCTCATATGCTTAGTTTTATTCAAGAGTCTTGTATTGAATTTATTCAAATTATTCAAATTTATGAAATTATCATTTTACCCTATAATTAAAAAAAATATTTTACTCTCTCTTTTTCTTCCCTCTCTATTTTCCTCCTCTCTTCTTGTCAAACTCCCATGCGGGCTCAAGCGAGAGCACAAGCGAACTCGCCAGAGTTTCATAGCAATTATTATGGACGCGTGCAAACAATCCTATTTTATAACAGTTATTTTACTTTTTATTTTTTTTAAAAAAAATGTGGATGCGACACGTAGCATAGGATATTGTGACGCGACATATAACTTAGGACATTATGAATGCGACATGTGGCACAAAACTATTTTGCTTATATATATATATATATATATATATATATATATTAAGAATTTTCATACATTTTAGTGCAACTACTTACGATATATACTTTTTTGTTAATATATATCAGTATAAATTTTCTTTTAGTTAAGTAATATTCAAAATAGAATAATATATAGTTTATAAAAACTATCTTCTTGGATGGTCTTCTAATTTTAAAATTTGAAAGTTGATGCGTGCATATCGCTAGCGCACTAATCGTATCAAGTAATAAAGAAAGTGAATTGTTGGGAAATATGAAGAACAGAAATAGAAAGATCACAAGAAACACAGAAAAACACACACAGAATTTACGTGGTTCGGAGGTGGATCTCCTACGTCCACGGCTGTCGCAGAGAGTTTTTCACTATGTTAATGTTCAAAACCACCAGATACATAATCGCTCCATAAAATAAGATATATATGATAGGCGCTAGTAGGGATTGGATTATCAGTCTCCATCTGCTAACTCCAACAATCTCTCACTTGGAGACTTGATCATTGCATGAACTCTGGGAAAGATCACTTGTAGCATACGCAGCTCTGGACGACTCCTCCTTTCAACTAGCATCGGAGGCAAACTGAGGTTGTACAAAACCTCAATTTTTTTGTGACCACCACCTTGGTCAACATATTAACTGGATTTTCTAGCCCTCGAATCTTCTCAAGAACCAATGTCTCATCTTCATGAAGATCTCTAATGAAGTGATACTTTAGCCTTATATGCTTTGTTCTAGCATGAAACACTGGATTCTTATCAAGGTGAATAGCACTTTGATTGTCACTGAACAAACTTGATTTTTCTTGCACCTTGCCCAGTTCTTCAAGAAAACCCTTTAACCAAATCATCTCCTTGCAGGCCTCTGTCATAGCTATATACTCTGATTCAGTAGTAGAAAGAGCAACAACCTTTTGTAACTGAGACATCCAGCTTATAGCAGTGCCACCTAAGGTATAGACATATCCGGTAGTGCTTCTAGCAGTATCAATGTCACCACCTAAGTCTGCATCAACAAAACCCTTCAGATCCAAATTACTTTTATTGAAACAAAGTCTCATACCTTTTGTTCCTTTTAAGTACCGAAAGATCCATTTGACTGCTTGCCAATGTTCCTTCCCTGGATCTGACATATATCTGCTGACAACTCCCACTGCATGAGCAATGTCTGGTCTGGTACTTACCATGGCATACATAAGGCTACCTACTGCTGAAGCATAAGGAACCTTGTACATGTAGTTGCGTTCCTCATCTGTCTTGGGTGATTGATCTTTAGAAAGCTTGAAATGACTCGCCAAAGGTGTTTGCACAGGCTTCGCATGCTGCATAGAGAATCTCTCAAGCACCTTCTCAATATATGCTTCTTGAGTCAATTTCAAAGTACCTGTTTCTGTATCACGAACAATCTCCATCCCAAGTATTTTCTTTGCAGCTCCCAAGTCTTTCATTTCAAATACACTTGATAATTGCTCCTTGACCCTTTTAATTTCCTTCATATCTGAACCTGCGATGAGCATGTCATCCACATACAAGAGTAATATGATGTAGGAATTATCAAAGTATTTGATATAACAGCAGTGGTCAGAAAAGCATCTTGTAAAGTCATTGCTAATCATGAAATTATCAAATTTCCTGTACCACTGTCGAGGAGCTTGCTTTAGGCCATACAAACTCTTGGTCAACTTGCAAACTAGGTTTTCTTTTCCAGGGACTTGAAAACCTTCTGGCTGCTTCATGTAAATGTCCTCCTCCAAATCTCCATGGAGGAATGCTGTCTTTACATCTAATTGTTCAAGATGTAAACTTTCAGCTGCAACTATACTCAAGACCAATCTAATAGTTGTTAGTTTCACAACAGGAGCAAATATTTCAGTATAATCTATACCTTCCTTCTGCTCAAAACCTTTTACAACTAGTCTTGCTTTGTACCTTTTGTTGCCATCAATCTCCTCTTTTATCTTGTACAGCCATTTGTTATGCAATGCCTTTTTTCCTATAGGCAATTCAGTAAGCATCCAGGTTCTATTCTTGATCAATGAGTTCATCTCTTCTTGCATTGCTAACTCCCACTTAACAGAATCCTGGACCTCCAAGGCTTCCCTGAAACATTCTGGCTCACCAGCATCAGTTAACAACATAAAATTCAATGAAGGAGAATACCTCACTGGTGGTCTGATCTCTCGAGTAGATCTTCTAATCGGTGGTGGTGTACTTGGTCCTGCTTGCAGTGATTCAGGTTCTAACTGCATAACATTTTTCTGATATCCAGCAACATCCTCATCTGATATGCCCTCAAGTTCAACTTGAGTTATATTTTCTTTTCCTGCATTATCAGATTCTGCAAAATGTCTATCTTTATACATGGTCTTTTCAACAAATACCACATTTCTTTCTCTGATGATTTTCCTATTTTCATCATCCCAGAAACGATATCCAAATTCATCAGAACCATATCCAATAAAGAAGCACTTTCTAGATTTAGCATCAAGCTTATCTCTACATGCAGAATCTATATGCACATAAGAAAGACAACCAAATATTCTCAGATGAGAGAGATCTACCTCCTTACCACTCCAGACTTCTTCTGGTAATTTGTTCTCCAAAGGTACAGATGGTCCGCGGTTGATCAGGTATGCCGCTGTATTTATTGCATCTGCCCAAAATGACTTAGGTAGACCCGCATGGATTCTCATGCTCCTGGCTCGTTCATTCAGTGTTCTGTTCATCCGCTCAGCCACACCGTTCTGTTGTGGTGTTCTTGGAATCGTCATCTCCATTCGGATGCCATGTTCACCACAGAACTCCTTGAACTCATGATTCACATATTCACGACCATTATCAGATCGTAAACATTTGATTTTGACACCAGTTTCATTCTCAACCTGCATTTTCCATTTTTTGAAAGTAGAAAATACGTCAGATTTATTTTTCAAGAAATAAACCCATACCTTTCTGGAATAGTCATCGATGAATGTCACATAATATAGTGACCCGCCAAGAGATGGAACTGGAGATGGTCCCCATACATCAGTGTGTACAAGTTCCAACTTGTTACACTTCGGTGTCCTTGGCACTTTGGAGAAACTGACTTTCTTCTGCTTTCCCAGCACACAGTCTTCACAAAGTCCAACATCAGTTGACTTCAAATCTGGTAGACGACCCATTTGATGTAGAACTTTCATTCCCTTTTCGCTCATATGTCCAAGTCTACAATGCCAGATGTCGGTCGTATTACTTGAGTCAGCAATTGCTACAGAATTTCTAGCATTTGTGGTCATATACAAGGTTCCCAACTTGTTGCCTCGTGCTACTACCATAGCACCTTTAGTGACTTTCCAAGAGTTACCCACAAACACTGTAGCATAACCCTCAGAATCAAGTTGTCCCATAGAAATTAAATTTCTCTTCAATCCTGGTATATGTCGAACATCTTTCAGCTTCCAGATAGTCCCATTATCTGTCGAGATCTTCACATCACCCTTTCCCACAACATTTAAGGGTTTATCATCAGCAAGATAAACCTTTCCGAAATTTCCAGTAGTATAATTTTCCATACACTCCATTTGTGAGGTAGAGTGATATGAAGCTCCAGAATCCAGAATCCATGATTCTGCTGGACTGTCCACACTCAGAATTAAAGCATCTGAGATTTCTTCTGTTGCAACATTAGCCGACTCCTCATTATTTGGCTTCTTCTTTGGTGCTCTGCAATTTCTCTTCAGATGACCTTTCTTTCCACAATTCCAGCATGCAAATTCACCAGATTTTTCGCCATGCTTTGATTGACTTCGTCGTTTAGACTTTGACCTGCTTTGACTATGCCATCGTTGTTGTGTTCTTCCTCTGCTCTCTGCACTCAGAGCCGCACCAGAATTTTCTCCAGATTCTCTTCTGCGAATATCCTCGCTCAGAATCAAGTCTCGAATATCATCGAGTTTTAATTTGGTGGATCCGGAAGAACTACTAACCGCCGTCACAGTGGCGCCCCAACTTTCTGGTAAGGAAGACAATAAGATTAGGGCCTTAACTTCATCATCAAAAGTAATATTCACCGAACTCAATTGTGTTATGATGATATTGAATTCGTTGATGTGATCCGCAATAGAAGCCCCTTCAGACATCTTCAGATTGAATAGTCTTCGCATCAAATAGACCTTATTTGATGCAGACGGTTTCTCGTACATGTTTGATAATGCCTTCATGAAACCCGCCGTGGTTTTCTCATTCACGATGTTGAAGGCGACGTTACGAGCCAACGTCAATCTAACAACACCCAGGGTCTGCCGATCCAACAGTGCCCAATCTGCGTCGCTCATGGAATCTGGCTTATTTTCTGAAAGTGGTTGATGTAGTTTCTTCTGATACAGATAGTCTTCGATCTGCATCTTCCAGAAGCCGAAGTCTTTACCATCGAACTTCTCAATCTTGACCTTTCCATCATCTGTCGCCATCGCTCCCACCGCCCACTAACAACTTGGCTCTGATACCAGTTGTTGGGAAATACGAAGAACAGAAATAGAAAGATCACAAGAAACACAGAAAAACACACACAGAATTTACGTGGTTCGGAGATGGATCTCCTACGTCCACAGTCGTCGCAGAGAGTTTTTCACTATGTTAATGTTCAAAACCACCAGATACATAATCGCTCCATAAAATAAGATATATATGATGGAGCTAGGGCAACCGCCCACAGTTGGATTGGCGCCAGTAGGGATTGGATGATCAGTCTCCATCTTCTATCTCCAACATGAATAGAGTGTCGATCTCACAAGAAATTTATTCTACCAAATTTTAACACAATATTTTAATGAGAGGGTTACATTGAGTTTGAAAAGTTTATTGATTATGAAAATAACGAGTAAACAATGGTAAAGATTCAACAATTAAGTGTGAGAATTATGATGACTTGGGCACTGGACTTGAATGAATAAAATAAGAGAAGTCTGAGTTTTAATAAATCAAATTCAGTTTTTAGTCTTTCTCAAGAGAATTAGATTTTATTAAAATTTAGAAATTTTATCCAGGAAACATCTACTAAATCAAATCTAATAAAGATAATGGTCTTATCCAGGATGCCAAGTCTCTTATTAGGGTTTGAAATGCATTAATTTGTAAAACCTATACTGAGGATTATTCATATCCAAGATGTCAAATCCATAGATCTCACATCCAACGCTCCTATACAGGATGACACCAGATGTAACATGCAATGTATAAAGAATAAATAAATTTCTAAGATCCAATGACTTGCAAATAAGTTATTCTTGTCCAAGATGATAACTCACTCATAAATCATTAATAGAGAAAAAAACATTTCATAGAAATCCAACAAAACATGCACAAAAAAATGAAAAATAACTCAAATTGATATTCACAAAATCTAGGGTTCTCAATTTCCCTTTTTACAAGAAAAATTCTCCAAAAGAAAATGACTCTAAAACATGGGAGTTCATCCTTTGTATAGAAGTGAGAAGATGATATAGGAATAATTATAAATAAAATAATACAGAATAATTACACCTTGTATTTCTTAACGATCGTCAATCCTGCAGCACATCGTCTTCTCCTTCTATAAGTTCTCCTAGCTCCAAGCATCTTTTCTCTAGGATTTTGGGTGTTATTATAGGGATGGAGAGAACTTGGGATGATGGAAATCGTCTAGGATTAGACTAGGGTTGATAGAAAATCAGAACCGTCCAAAAATTCAATAAAAATATATTATATACAAAATCCCGCGAAGTGTCACGACCCATGACAAAATATCACGGTCGTGACCGAACAACTTCGTACTCGATGTGTGTGTCACAGCCCGTGACCGAACAATGATATTGGCCGCAAATATGTCACGACCCGTGATATGACAATTACGGCCGTGACCGAAGAGTTTGTGACATGGCTAATATACGTCACAACCCGTGATCTGGAAATCACGATCGTGATAAGTAGGCTCAGCGCGTCACGCCAGCGATATGGTCGATCGAACTAAAATCTCAAGATGTCACAGTCCGTGATATGGAAATCACATCTGTGACCGAAGGAACATTCTTCGTCAGAAAATGTCACGGCCTGTGACACACATGTCACGGCCGTGATCGAAGCTTGATTTTTTCATATGGACTGTCACTGCTCCTTTGACATAAATGTCACGACCCGTGAAAATATCATTTCTCTATTCCGTGTCAATTCTTTGGTCCTTCCTATATCATTGCTGCCAATAGCCCATGGACATATAGAAAATACACATTATGTAGTTGTTGACTTATTAAGATAAAATATGCATATTTATGCTGATGAAATGTATGTAAAATATGCTTAATATACACTGAAAAATATGACTTAGTAAGCAATTATCAAAAGTATTTCTTTTATGTGGATCAAAATGTCTTTTTAATGTTTTTCATTTTTTTTCTTTAAGCCATAAAATGGATGATGGCTGAGAAACTGGTAAAGTATTTTCTTTCATATTGTTATTTTAAATACACAAATAGTCAATTTTAGAGCCATAATATTATGTTAATAATATACAGATAATGATAGCTTATTCTCTTAACAACATTTTGGATAGATAATTTTTTTATGAATTTAAAATTAGAACACATTACAAAAATAAAAATATAATGATGAATATCCATTAAATTCTTCAAATAGATGATAATTCATGTAAATCAAGAAAAAATGTGAAAATAAATGAATCTAGCATTTCAATAAATATCTAAATAATTGTAGTAAAAAACACTAAATTTTAAAAAACAGTACATATTTATTTCGTTTCTCGATTTAAATATATTTATCAAATAACATGCGCTTCATTTCTAGGTTTTTTGGGGATTGTCCCATCTGTATTCAAAATTATTGTCCAAAGCTAATCTCATCTTGAGTAGCATGATAAGATTCTCAACAAAAATAATTTGAATATACTTTTAAACTCATGTTATAAATTTAGTAATATTATTTTTTATTTTAAATTAGATTTTAATTTAAAATGTTTATTTTTTCTATGCTCTCAACGCCTTTTTTTCTCAACTTTGAATTATATTTTTACAGATTTTAATCTCTCCACTTACTCTGAATTGCAAATCAAATCATTTCTTCATATTTCATCCAAAATAAGTTGACTTTAATTTTTAAAATAATTATAAATTATCCTTTTTACTCTTACTTCATTAATTAAATAAAAATCAAATAAATAAAATAATAAAGTATGGAGACAAATAGTATTTAATAATTATGATATATCTTGACCATGTTGTTACTTTATTTTTTATAATGTTTATTATATTTAAAAAGAAAAGATAAACATGTCTTTTAATTATTAGAAAAGTTAACAAAATATTAGATGAAATTTGACGGAATAATTAGAAAGAAGTTTAGGAATTAAAACTTATAAATTATAATTTAAAATTAGGTGTAAAAGAAAATTATAACTGATGGATATTAGAAAAAATAGCAAATTTAAATTATAATTCAATATTTTTTTTTGCATTTAACTATAAACTATAACTTTATTAATTTTAATTTTAAATTAAACTTCAGCCTAAATTCTTTTAACTTTATTTTTTTATATTCATATAATAATAATTTTATTCTTTATTTTTAAATATTATAATAAATACTTTAAAAAATAATATGATGAAGACATTTCATATTTTTTTAAAAAAATTAAGATATTTATTTATGTTAGAATAAATCATTCATTTTTTTTTCCTTGGAACAATTTGAAAGTTGTATGATCCAAACCATTTCCACACATCTACTTAATCGGATAACAATTAGATGTGATTACTTCAATGGGCGGTGGTGATTGTTTACAAGAAGAGTGTAAAATGTGTAAACTGGTGATTGTTTCGAAACTTTAACTGAATTTAATCCACCTATCATTTGGTAAAACTATGTTTTTTACTCTTTGATTCTAATATGAGCCAACCACGAGAGAGAACACGGAAACATTGTTATATATAGTATACTAATAATCCCCAACCAATAGAAAAAGATTTGCAAATTTATACCGATTCTTAAAACAAAATCCAAAAAGCCTGAACTTTATTCAATAAGAAAGTCAGTTGTACTTTTTCATATGAAAATGACTACTAAATCATTGTGATTTCGAGTCAACTATCACTGATAAATGCCACGGCAAGATTCACTGCACAGTGAAACTTTTGGAGAGTTTTTTTTATCCATTTTACTCAAAATTCAAAAAAAATAAAAAAATAAAAAACATTTGAGGTTCGTAAGGTCAATCCATTTGTTAACCTCATTCATTATCAATAATGTTTCATCTGTTAAATATACTGAGTTATTTCTCAACTATAACCTTTTTTCAATACAATTCTTTTATCACTATAATATTGTTTTAAATCTTACTTATTTAATATAAAATATATTAAAAAACATGATCAAACATGTCATAATTATTAAAACATAATTATTAACTATTATTTGTACTATTACTTCATTTTTTCAATATTTTTATTGTTTTAAAAAAGTAAGAGTAAATTATATCTCATAATTCTTAAAAAATAAGTTAATATATTTTTCTGGAAAAATTAATGGAAGAAGATGAAGACTAACTAGGATAGATTTTAGGATAAAATTTGTAAGTTTGTAGTTTAAAGTTAGACATGAAAAAAATGATTATTGAAGAGATGTTATAAAAATAAAAGTTATTTTTACTAACACCTCATGTATTATAACTTTTTTCCACGGATAATATTATGTTATAATTTTATCAATTTTAATTTCTATACTATTTTCACTTTGATATTTTCATCCTGACACTTGTACTCTCATGCAAAAGTTTAGCAATATTTTTAATATTTTGTTACTTATTAGCTTAAAACACTTGTGTCCTTTTGCTAAACTTTTATTATATTAACAAAATAAGTAATAAAAGATAAATTTTGTTTAAAACTTTTACATAAGGTACAAATAGAATTAATAAATTTGAAAATTTAACTTTAACAAAAAAATGATAAAATTAAATATCGGGATTAAAATGTCAAAGCGAAAATAGTTTAGAGATTAAAATCGATAAAATTATAATTTGAGATTATTCATAAAAAATATAATACATGAGATTTTAGCGAAAATAAATTTAAAATAATCAAATATAAATTTATAATATAAAAGATTATTCGTGGAAAAAAGTTATAATAAAAAAAGTTTTAGCGAAAATAAATTTAAAAATAACTCAAATATAAATTTAGAAATTCCGAATCAAAACAAAAGACATACAAATATTAAAAATATGGAAATTATCATATACTTCTAAAATATATTCTTAAACTTTTTCAAAGTAGTTCAAAATTTACTCTTGAAAATTTTCTAATCACATCCAATAGGATAAGTGGTAATTTTTTTTAAAAAAATATTTTAATTGCAAGGTGAACTTTTTGGAGTATCTTTGCACAACATCCCGAAAAGCTAATCATTGGCATTTTGCTCGAGACGTTTTAAAGGCATGCAAGGTAGGGAAGAGAAGTAAATGATCGTACCAAGTAGCTCGTGCCCGGCAAACGCAGCCACCATCGCACATTTCGTTAAGTTCATAGTACAAATCCTTCACTTTTTCGGTATTCGTTTTGTTACCTAATCATCCACGTACTATTTGGGAGTTAGCGATAAAAAAATAATATTTTTCTAATTAAATTGATCGATTATGAATATAAAATTATTAACTCTAATTTTGCTAACTAATCGTGTTCCCATATTTTTTTAACTGTCTGTTTTTTTTCTATTATTTTGTGGAGCACTGTTGTTCGATAAATATATTATTACAAAGTTGGTTTGAAAAATGTGTATAAAAAATATTCAATAAAAATGTTCCCTACCTAAGCAGTTACCTATCTTCTTAATAATAGAATTTTAGATCTACGATGAACTCCTAAATTTATTCACTGTAGATTTAGTATATGAGATAAATAATATGATACTCCATATTTAATTAAGGAGCATCTTTATTTTTTAAAAAAATTAATGGGTACTTTTATGATGAAAGGATGGAGAGTGAGTTTTATTGGATCACATTGGGCCATTCGGAAAGAGTCCAAAGATAATCGAGTTTTATCACTCTCAGGTTAGTCCAATTATTTTTTTCAAGAAAAAAAAAACACCCCGGCGAATCAAGAGATCATATTTCATGTATTTTTTATTTTAAATTTGCTCTCTTTTCCGTTGGAATTCTTTTGTCAACAAAAAAATTATTCCACTCTTTTTTTTTTCAAAAAGAAGGCAAAAGTATTGCTGTATTATAATAATATTTCGAATAGTACTGTATTAAATTTTTTATTTCTTAAAATGTGTTTGGCTCTCCCTTTTTTATAGTACTGTCCCTGTCGCTCAAAGTTTTAACTATCAATATCTTCATAATTTTGTACTAAAGAATGCAATACAACATGATGTGAACAGGAAAAATAGTAAAGCAAGGGGCCATGGGGGGTGTTCAACTGTTCCTGCTGTGACAACACCCACTTGCAAATTGCAGACACACTTGTTTGGTGTTTGGTATCCGATTCTTGGGCGGATACATTATTATTATTATTATTATTATTATTATTATTCCAAACATTTAAAGGCGAAGTACAGCGACAAGATTCAATAAGTAAAAGATTGAGATTTTTTTAATAAATCAAATCTTGCTTTCGTCTCTTACGTATCATAATTTGGTTGAACATATATTCATTCATTTAAAATAACGCATAACCAAAAAATAATAAAAACTTTCAAACAGTAAATAAATGCGTAAAGAAACAAGAAATATAGAAGGCATCTATTTGAGGTTAGCAAAATGGGCCGTTTCGGCATAGCCCAAAATAAAGTCCATATAACGCCCGCTCTTGAGTCATTATGACCCCACTCACGTGATGTGGGCCACACTTGAGTAACTGGGAAGGTGCGACCGTCTCTCTCCTCACGTGCCGCCCGCCACCAATCCCCCTTCGTCCGCGAATCAAGCTAAGTGGCGACAGCATCTCTACCACGCGGTATGCTCACCGCCATCTCTAACCACGGTTAACTTTTAACCTCGCCTTGAGGCCCTGTGATCCCTCCACGTGTCTAAAACCAACGGCCAAGATGAATCCTCTACGCAATATTTCTCCTTCACGTGTTCTCTATATAAAGCGCACCGAGTCCTCTACACCGTGACTCGAGTCGAGGTCTTTTAATTTGACACCCTTAAGAAAACTAAACCCTACTCCGGCGATCTCTCCGACGATGCCGAACCCCCGCGTGTTCTTCGACATGTCAGTCGGCGGCGCCCCGGTCGGCCGGATCGTCATGGAGCTCTTCGCCGACACGACCCCGCGGACGGCCGAGAACTTCCGCGCGCTGTGCACCGGCGAGAAGGGCGTCGGCCGCTCCGGCAAGCCCCTCCACTTCAAGGGATCTTCCTTCCACCGCGTGATCCCGCAGTTCATGTGCCAGGGCGGCGACTTCACCCGCGGGAACGGCACCGGTGGCGAGTCCATCTACGGAGAGAAGTTCGCCGACGAGAACTTCGTCAAGAGGCACACCGGCCCCGGCGTGCTCTCCATGGCCAACGCCGGCCCCAACACCAACGGGTCCCAGTTCTTCATCTGCACCGTGAAGACCACATGGCTCGACGGGAAGCACGTCGTGTTCGGGCAGGTCGTGGAGGGCCTGGACGTCGTGAAGAAGATCGAGTCCGTTGGAACCCAGGGCGGCGCCACCAAGAAACCCGTCGTCATCGCCGACTGTGGCCAGCTTTGAGATATCGATCTCTCTCAATCTGATGAGTGCGCTTGTGACCTAGTAGCAATAATTGTTCTTGTCGTCGTCGTCGTCGTTGCTGCGTGTTTCTTATTCGTCAGTGTGTATCTTGCTGTGAGATCGATCACTTCGATTGGCTCTGATTCTTGTAATGGTTGTTGTTACTAAAAACAAGAACAAGCAAAAAAACTGCTATTGCTATAAATCAAAAGTTTGTAACAATAAATTTAAGCTTTGTGTTCTTAGCATTTCTTCTTTTTTTCATTTAGGTTTTGCGTTTTTGGTTTAGTTTTTTTGTATTATTGGGCTTTGGGAACACAAAATTATCATTTTGCCACTTGCACGGCGACTTGTCCGATGGCAGAGGAAAAAGGCTATTGGTAGTTCGTGGGCCCACTACTGTTATTCATCTCTTAGCTTTCACGGCCCTGAAGCCGCGGCCCAGCTTTGATATTTAAGGGGCCCATCTTTTTGAAGGCGCTGTTAAGTTTTTTTTACGGGGTCCACTTGAAAAAGCAGCTGAAAGCAACAATGTTCTATCTTTATCGCAAAATAATAATAAATAAACAAGTAAAAAAAAATATAGGTTAATGACATATTCAAAGTTGTCTTTTTTATGCTTTTCCATGTATGGTTAAGGGAATTCTTGGGTGATTAAAAGAATATTTTCATGTTTCACCTTTTTTTTCAGATTCCTGCTGTAATAGTTGTGGCTTTTGTAGCCTTGTATCATAATTATTCGCTCAAGAAGATAAAAGTTCATATTTTATATTATGGCAGACTTTTTATACAACAAGCAAGGATAGGGAGTTTTTGACTGGGCCATGTTTCACTTTCAAAGACCAAAGCTTTTTTTCTTTTTTACTTTCAAAGATTCGAGTTGAGTGATTTTTTTAAAATAAAACACCGTTCTAAATAATAACTTTATAAAAGAAAAAATCTTGGTCAATATTTTGGATAATTCTTTTGAGCCTCTACTTTAGTATAATAATATTTAAAAAAAATTAGATAATAAATTAACTATTAATATAAAACCAATTAACATTATATTCACAATATATCATAAAACTTAAAATCAAATTTTAAATATATAAATATAAATTCTATAATGTAATAGAATAATGTTAAATCATAGAAAACTAATTTATTAATAATAAAACAATTCATGAACTAATGAGATAAATAAAAAACCATAAAGGCTCGTACTTCTATGGTTTGTTTTGGATGGGACTTTAGTTCGAGCGAGTTTGTTTTAATTTGTATAAATATATGTTTTTAACTTGAGAGGCGAAGGACATTAGTACACTGTACACTTTTAGTTGCCCTAAACAAACTGAATAAAATAGAAAATGGGAAACTATTATTTTAGTTTATCTTACAATATTGAACGAATGGTATCTAAATTCTTCAAATATTAATGCTGCTACTTTTATTAAATATTAGAATGTTCGATTGAAATGAGAAAAAAATCAATTAATATTTGATTATATATTTTTATTAAATATAATTAGGGATCTACAGAAAGTATTAATTATAAATAAGTAATATATTTCTAATTATTCAATTAAATAATGATAAAACTATTAGCACTAATTCTAATTGTATAAATTAACAAATAATTATTATAATAAAAATATTAATTACTAAATAATTACAACATTTTAGTAATCAACTACTACTTGTCTCCATTCTATTCTTAATAATATGTTATTACCTAATAATTTAATTAAATACTTAATTATTAGTATTTATGAAATTTTATTTATTTAATTTTCATTTATAATGTCGCACTTTTGTTCAAAATTTGTAAGATGCTAAAAAGAGAATTAATTACAATTAACTATATAATTATGAATATAAAATAATTTAATAAAGCAAGTTAAGAAAATTTAAAAAAATGAAATAACAAAAAAATGTTTTTATCATTAGTAAGAATAATTTGTTCTTATTTTATGATTAATAAAAGACTATTCACAAGGTTCAAAATGATTTTGGAAGAGGTTAAAATAATATTATTATATGATTGTTTGGATGCAAATGTTGAATGAAGAGATTATTTTTTTTTATTCATATGCCAACAGATCATGAGAGCTATAGAATTAATCTATTTGAGAACATAAAATATTAGAAAATAATTTGTTCGAAGCTGCCAAGTCCTCCCAGTGGTTCTCTTTTTTCGAGCCTCCACTTGGTGACACAAAGAATTCAATTGTCTTTTATAAAAAAAATGAAGTTGAAACAACTCACGAGCCTACACAATTTTTTCTCTCATTCATTATGATAGTATCCAGGAACGGACCCAAAACGAAATGTTAGGGGGGCCGATACATATAAAAGTAAAATAAAAGAATTAGAAGGGGTTAAAAGGATTGAACCCTAGACCTCTATACATTACCCAAAACACCCTAACCACTACACAAAATATATAATTTTACTCTTTTTTAGCATTTATTTTATATATTGATTGTATCTACTATTATAAACTTTTATATATATACTTCCTATACCGAAAAGTTGGAGGGGAGGTGGGGGCGAGGCCCCCCCTGCACATAGTATCCATATTTCTATCAATCTTTTTTCTAGAATATTCCAAGATAATCTTGAAATTTATTTTCTTCCTTCAATAAAAGTATGTATGGAAAACCTTTTCTTAAATGACATATATTGCAAGTGTACATTTTTTAAATATACTAATAAAAAATACAATCTTATATTTATTTATTTTTATTTGTTTTAACAATTTTTGATAAGTTGGGAATAAGAGCATCTCACTCATCCGTAAACACGTGAATCAAATGAGATTTGTGAAACCAATTTTATATAATAAAAAAGAACATAAGTTTATTTTGTTGATATAGTAAAAAATATTTAAATAAGTTATATTTAAAGATCGAATGAGATTTATTAATAACATACTATAAGGAATTTAATGAAGATGTTATTTACTTAAGTAGGTAACACCATGTTATTTATCTCTTTAATCATAGATATTAGATATGAGGTGGATATCAAATTTTCTCTTTTCTACTTTTTTTTATTCACCGTAGGTTTAACATCTTATGATGAATTAAATATATAACATGGTGTTACCTACTTAAGTAGGTAACATTTTCATTAAATCCTACTATAACTTATATTAAGAATTATGTAATGATTAATGAGCAATAATGTTGTTAATGAATATATTAAAAGAAGAAGCAATTAATAATTATTATTTGTTTACTAATATAAAAAATCTTATAAGGATGTGATGAAAAAACCTAAATAAATAAAATGGACAAAAGAGTGTGTGTGACCCTTAAATAATATAACAGTTTCTAGAATCAAACCATGATTGAGTCAAACAATAGAACATAATATGTATCATTTAAGTAGACCAGCAGTATCAAATATGATCCTATCAGATCCACTAGAAAGGAACGTTTAAATATCTATGTTGGAGACATATTAAGTCTCATAAGCTAATATTCCATATATTTAGAAGAGGCATATTAGCGTGCATGTGTATGCACGATGCATGCACACACTATGGACTTTTGGATTAATATCACTTTCAATCTGATGGTCCAAAACACAGACAATCTGCATCATTGAATTAAAATGATACTGATCCAAAAGTCCAGAATGTGTGTATGCACGGTGCATACACAATTTTTATATGCACGCTAATATTTCTCTATTTAGAAATATATTAATGAATTCATCACGGATTACATATCTATCCTTTGCACCATCACCGGATAGTCAACATCAGACTCCAATTTCAAATAGTTCTTTTTTCATAGAAAGGAGGCTGAATTTTAATTACAAAAAAAAATAAGAAAGAAAGCAAAAGCAATATATGGCGATCCCAATGATATCCTCAAAGGCTTCTCCCATAACGAGATAAAAGGGTACTTTGCATCATCACCAGATAGTCAACATTAATCTCCAATTTCAAATAGTTTTTTTTATAGAAAGGAGGCTAAATTTTAATTATAAAAGAAAAATAAGCATGAAAACAAAAGCAATATATGGTGACCCAATGATGTCATCAAAGGCTTCTCGCATAACGAGATAAGAGGGTGGTGCAATTCTTTGTATAGAGGGCCTCCGTCATAAGGGATAATTGCAAGAGGATTTGTGAGATGGAAACCTCTATGTTCCGAGTTCCTTGAATCGTCTCTAAGAATTTCTCCCTCTAAAGTTCTTTGTGATTCATTTTTTAGTGCTCTAAAACTTCCATTTGTGTTGCACTTGATTTAATATGTGGGAGGTCGTATACAACCAACCTTTTTTTGCTTACTAGAGAAAGCAACTTGGCATTCCTAATGGTCAGCTAAGATGAAGAATTTTTTGCAACTCTTAATATGATTTGAACTAGATCCCTCTCGACAATGGGAATTTCAAAGATGTCTTAGTTCCTCCACTTCCATCCCATCCATCAATTTGTACCAACGATGATGGGCCAAGTCAAAACATGTCTTTGGGAAGTTTTCTATATGCAAGTTAGAATTGAATCATTCAATGACATCAAAGTAACAACTATGGAATGAGGGCACAAATCAACTACTCCCGAACTCATCTCATCCATTGATAGTCTCTAATAGCAAGGATCTTTGTTTTGATACTTCCTTAACATCTAGTGCAGAGATATTAGATTGTGCGAGATGACATTTTTGTCTTCGTGAGCGAAAAACTAAAGAAAGTTATGTACTCTTTATGGTAATTTCCAATGCTATAAGTGGCTCATAGTTCATCCCTCGAGTTTTATTATTTCATAGTCAAGAGTCGACAAGCCATTTAATGCTAAAATTTACAAGTTGTTCTGATGCGTAATAAGGTTCATCAACATAATTGATTAAATTTTAGGGTGAAATGCGGGCAAGGAATGAGATGTCTGTATCACGATAAGAATCTATAGTTGATCCCAATTTCAATGTGTTTCTTAATAAGCCATGTTTTGTAGGGATTATAATAGTATACTTTTGAGCATGCCATCTATTTTCTATTACAAAGAGAGACCCATGACCTAATACATGGAAAGGGAATGCTGAAAATAAAAGGGTACATAAGTCTCACTAGTGGGATCTGAACTCGAGACCTCTCGGTACTCAAGTCTAGGGGTGAGTCACTGCACCACGCCCTTGTTCCCTCGAGCATGCCATCTATGAAGAGTCATTTGTTGGTCTACAAACAAACAATTGAGTCATTATCAATTCCATCCTACTCCATGCGATATGGAAGACCATGCTTATTGGAAGGATATGCAATATTTGTTTATAAATTTGAACGAGACACCAATATCGATCATATGGTGTCATTTACCCCGTGGGACTTGAACCTATAATTCATTTGACCTTCTTTATATTCCCAACTTATTTTAGCAAGCAAGATTATGTTACAAGTTGGATACATATATTAGATTAAGACCTCCTTTTGTATCGAGGTTGTACGAGGGTATTTCAAAAGATTAAATACACCTTCCTTGATTCTAGCGTGTGCGTCTATATAGAATATCGACATAAATTTTCATTTACACAATTATGTGTTTACAGATTTTCATAATTTGCAATAGAAATTAGAATCAATTAAGGATTGATTGAGCTAAATTGACCTCTCGTCCATTAAGAGTGTGAAAGTGGCCCACCCAAAGTCCATGTTTACATTTTAGTTATCACATTGTGGAAATGTGGCTTGTGCAATATTTAATGGTTAACTTGAAACATGTTGATACGGGTAGAGTTTGATGATGGAGTTCCTTACATCCAGTGATATTGTTCTAGAGAACAAGTAACAAGCTCAAAATTTAACATGCCCGACACTTTATTATCATATTGTTCCATAGTACTCTCAGCATCCGTTGATTTTTTTATGATATTTCTTTTGAATCTGATGAAAGTTCTTAAGTAGGTAACATCATATTACCTATCTCATATAGAATATTAAATTTATAATGGATACACAAATGATTTTAAAAAAAATCTAACATCTAGATCTAACATGAGACATGTAACATCGTATTACCTACTTAAGTAGGTAGCATCTTCAATTTTCCATTCATTTTTTTTGCTTGTCCGGACACAAGTTCTTTCTCTAAAAACGTATTGGGTACTCACTTATTTTTAAATATGTTAATCAAAATATAATCCCATATTTTTTTAAATTTTATTTGTGTTTTTAAATTTCACACGTTTGAATATTTAGCAAGTAAAATTAACGATCTTCATATATTCAGATTAGATATATTAATAAGTTGTAATATAATTCACATTCAGGATTTTAAATGGTTAACAAGTAGATACAATCACCAACTAACTCATGTTTACTTCTTTTCTAGAGAAAAAATCTTATAAATGTTGTAAGATAAAAACAAAGAAAATGAGTAAAATGAAGAAAACATAAAGAGTGACAAGTGCATCGATCCTTAAATAAAATAACATGTTCATATTAACACAATGATCTTACAAAAGACTAAGTGTCTGTTTCGCAAGGAGACAAAACACTCCCGCTGCTATTTTCTGTGAGGTAGAGACGCTTGGTTTCCAAGCGTTTGAGAGCAAAACGCTCTTAAACGCTTGGGTGCCAAACACACCCTAAGATCAACAATGGTTGGCTCCAAAAGTAAAAGAAATTTGAGTTCAAATTTGGAAGATGTCATTGTTAAGAAGGGGAAAAACTTCAATGCTCTAAGTTGAGAACATAGATACGAGAAATCGGTCAAGAAGTAGAACAATGAAATTAAAAGTGAGAAAGAAAAAATGATAGACAAATTTTAACGTGATAAAAAGAAATATCCAAAAAAGAGGTCTGCATAAAAAAATTACTATAAAAAAGAATGAACATTATAAAAAAACTCTAATTCATACCACAGGAGACCTCTAAGCCTTCAGCTAACGAAAAGTTATACCAATTCTTTTAGGCGCTCTAAATGACACACTGAAACTACAAATCAAAATTTGGAACAATCAAAGTTGTAAGGAATTTCTTCAAATTCTTTAAAGTCTACATTTTAAGAGAAAATATCAATAACTATAGAAAAATAACATCTCAATATATA
Source organism: Pontederia paniculata (assembly GCA_001647135.1). Taxonomy (NCBI): domain Eukaryota; kingdom Viridiplantae; phylum Streptophyta; class Magnoliopsida; order Commelinales; family Pontederiaceae; genus Pontederia; species Pontederia paniculata. Next base: position 9,092 of record LTAE01001260.1, on the reverse strand, counting down.
TGGCCGGTGATTTTTCTTGAGTAAATCTTGTTCATTGAAGTCAGGAGAAAAAATTGGAGAGCAATCCAACGAGCGAAAATAAATTAAAAGTGATATATTCTTTAACAAATAAAGATCAATTTCTTCATGGTCGAGCGTTCGAATCGGGCAAAACGATGGGAGAATCGAAACTCATGAGTTATGTTTCTGTCCTAAAATAATAATGATGTTAAAGCTTTCCTCGTCCACGAAGCAACCACGATGGAATCATGATTTTGGGTCATAGTTTTTCATTTTTTTTTTTAGTTTTTTCTTTCATAATTTTGAGTATGTGGTGTAATAATTCAAAGCACAACAACACTATATATATAATCTACATACTTTGGGATTAGAGATTATAAAAATAATTGACCACTTAATTAAAAAAAAAGAATGTGACATTCTTAAAATAAAGAATATGACTCATTAGTGTTCCAAGTAGTGTAACAACGTTACAGTATTAAGTATTGTTATAAAATACGAAGAACAAAAATAAAAAGATCACAAGAAACACAGAAATCACACACAGATTTTACGTGGTTCGGAGATGGATCTCCTACGTCCACGGCCGTCGCAGAGTGTTTTTCACTATGTTAATGTTCAAAACCACCAGATACATAACCGCTCCATAAAACAAGATATATATGATGGAGCTAGGGCAACCGCCCACAGAATGGAGTCCCCCCTGCAACCCCCCGCCAACTCAGCGCCGAGTTGGATCGGCGCCAGTAGGGATTGGATGATCAGTCTCCATCTGCTATCTCCAACAAGTATGACCATCAAATCCAGCACCCCAAAGAAAAATAGTACTTAAACTATATACATCTACTCTCATCAGCAAACATTCCATGCATATAACAAAGACCATGATGATGCACCACTGGAACCACTTCACCACGGATGCATACATCTGAACCTTAATTGCCACATCACATAGTAATATTAGATGCATATACCTGAACGTAGTAACGTCACATAGTAATAATATTTGATCTCTATATAAAGCGGGGCATCGAGTGCTTTCCACCATGACTCAGGTCGACGCCTTCTAATCCAACACCTGCAACACAAACTTTACGACACCTAAACCCTACTCCTGCGATGGCGAACCCCCGCGTCTTCTTCGACATATCAGTCGGAGGAAACCCTTCCGGCCGGATCGTCATGGAGCTCTTCTCTGACACGACCCCTCGGACGGCCGAGAACTTCCGCGCGTTGTGCACCGGCGAGAAGGGCGTCGGCCGCTCCGGCAAGCCCCTCCACTACAAGGGGTCCTCCATCCACCGCGTGATCCCGAATTTCATGTGCCAGGGCGGAGACTTCACGCGCGGCGACGGCACCGGCGGCGAGTCCATCTACGGAGAGCAGTTCGCCGACGAGAACTTCGTCAAGAGGCACACTGGCCCCGGCGTCCTCTCCATGGCCAACTCTGGTCCCAACACCAACGGGTCTCAGTTCTTCATCTGCACCGTGAAGACCCCGTGGGTCGACGGGAAGCACGTCGTGTTCGGGCAGGTCGTGGAGGGCATGGACGTCGTGAAGAAGATGGAGTCCGTCGGAACCTTGTTTGGCAGAACCACGATGGCCGTCGTCATCGCCGACTGCGGCCAGCTTTAAGATATCGACCTCTCTCAAGTCTCAACTGGTGAGAATTGAGAACGCTCGAGTCATCCTCCTAGTAACAGTAACTGCTCTCGTCGTGTCGTCGTCGTCGTCCTCGCGTGCGTACGACAATTTCCTCTTGTGCCTTGCGCTGAAATCTATCTCTTCGATTCCTGTAATGGTTATTGTCGTAAATAAAAAGGTTACTTTTTTCTATATCCAATTTTACTAAACTTATTCTTCCGTTTAAATTCCATTCAAAATTTATTAAATTATTTTTTACTAATTATCAAATGTTAATTCTACTCGTATTTTTTATTATAATAAAAAAATATAAAAATAAAGTAAATATACAAATATTATCTAATAATTATTTAAAATCATTATGAAATATCTTGATCATAATGTTATATTCTATATTTTAATATTTGTTATAATATTTAAATGGAAAGGATAAAATTCTTATTTTGTAATTAATAAAAATAAAGTTGCTGATTTTTGGATGAAAATTAAATGAAAGACTTGATTGAAATTCTAAATAAAAAGCAAGTAAATTACCTACTGTAGGTGCGATGAATCAGAAGTTTGGATCAATAAATTCAAGTCAGCGCAACATTTGATCTTTTCATAAATCTATGTAAGCTCAAACATTTGATCTTTGCAATTTACGTTTGGTACTGATTACAACACTAGGACCGGATCGGTCGGAGCCCCTAAAACAGGTCATGGGTCACTATTGAACCGAAGATGCTTTTGAACCTATTTGGACCGGTCAAACCGATGATTTTGGTTGAACCGGGTGCATACAATTTTTTTTCCAAAAATCTTGAAAAATTTGATACTCTAAATTGGATGTATATTATTCATTCATTAAATTTGTGTAATTGATTAAATGCTAGAGTAATTAATTATATTATTTTGGATCATATATTATTTTCTTAGGTTTCATTACCTATTTAGTTTAAATTATGTTACTTTATAAAATTGATCAAATTTTGATCATTGAATATATTGTTATGTATCATATATATCATTTTCAATTTTTTTGTTAACACAAAACATAAATTCTAGTAATTAATATATTATGAACTTATGAATTGAGATAAAAAAAAATATATGTGTTGTAACTTATATGACATCTTGTAGTTTAATTTTAACACATTAATTATTTTAAATATATTTATTGCCAATTGGTTTGACCATCTGGTTCAAACGGTCCGACCTGACCCGATGAGCTATCCAGATCGACGTCCGGTCCGGATTTTACAACATTGATTAGAACACACCATATTTTTTATATTAGGGTGCCCTTAATATTATTATCCACATTACCCCTATTTATTTTGTACTAATCTTTGTTTGTTTTGATAATTCTTTTCTGAAAAATGCATTACTAACTTTATATTGTCTAACATTAAATATCGAAAAATCTTTTCCATTGATTGAAAAAGATATGTTGAACATAAAAAAAACTTCAAAAAATATTTTTCTATCACAAAGCGTCATCTTTTATATTTCTAATATTACTTTCCTTCATACTTAATAGGCCTATGCCAAATACATGGAGAAATCACTTTTCAATAATTCATTTTTCTAAGATTTTTTTTTGCTTTGTGGATTTACTTCTATCAAAATAAATGGAGCCTAATAGATAAATTTAAACTCTTCTAAAAAAGTTGATACCTTCCCAACAAAGTTAGTTATATATTAATACTCGTATTTATACTTATCTCTACTAATAATACTACACATCTTGTTTTGCCGAAAAAAAAGAAGTTTATTGTTTTTCAATAAGTCATTATATATTTATATGAATATTAAATTATATACCAGAAAATATTATTCATACATTTCATCTTCTCATAATATTTTTACATTTTATACTTTATTTTGGAAAATAATATTAGGTACTCCTTTTTCTTAAAGATATATGCAAATCAAAAATATATTTATATGTTTGACTCGGTTTTTAGGATACATTATATTATTTATATCCAATTTTTTATTTATTTAATAATATCAAAATACTTTATTTTTGGACTAGTTGAGTAAATATTTTAAATCTAGATTAAATTTAGTGATGACCACAAATTCATCAAACGATGATTTATTTATCAAAGTAATTTAAATCAAATTAGAAATCATACAAATATTATAATATAATGATAAATAATTAGTTGTAGTCACGTAAATAAATAGTAATAAAAAGTTATATTTTTTGATAAAAAAATTGCACTGTATTAATAAGTAATAATATTATAGTTATGATTAAGAAATCATATGAATAATATAATATCAATAAATATTTAGTTGTATTGAAGTAAATAAATAATATAAAAAATGTCTTCTTGATAAAAAAAATCTGAATAATATTAAAAGAATCGAAGTATAGAATAAGAGTATTAATATATGATTAACTTCTTTTAAGAATGTGTCAATTTTTAGAAGAGATAAAAAATGGTTTTCTATTGTAAAACAAATATGGATAAAATGAGTAGCAAGGATTGATATTTTAAAAATATGAAATAACATCAATAATATTAATTAACAGTGACGATGATGTTGTCCATGTTTTGAAGTTTGTGACAAAGAAAAAGAACATTTTTTTTTACTTTTAAATGTCAAGATGTTGAAGAGTGTAAGTCGAGAGCTTAAGTTCTAAATTGATATTTTTTTATATGATATTAAGATGAAAAATATAATGATAAAGAACTAAAATTTAATTGCATAAATAAATCTTAATAAGTGTTTAAATGAAATATGATAATTAAAAGGATAAATTTATTTTGTCAAATATACAAAATAATAGTAGATTAAATTTGTATTATGATCATTGATTATCACTTATTTTGTACTATCATTATGTTATATGAATTCCTAATAGAAACTTGCTTTGAAATATACTTATACTACTACTAGTAGTTACTTATTTTAATTCTTAACTTATTTAAATATAATAATATAATTAATATAATATTATATAAATTAATAACTTCATGTATTAACCAAAGCAATTATGATTTGATTAAAGGTGAGGTAACTAAAAGTTAACATAAAAGATTATTAAGATAATATAAACACTTGACAAAAAGTGAAAAAAAGAAAATAGCTTAATAAGATATAAAAAATAGAATTAAATGTAATATTATTTTTATTTATTTGATTAAAGGATGTATTAATTAAAAAATAACATTGAAAAAATAATTTAAGATAATATATAAAATGTTAAAACAAAAGAATAAGTTAAAACAAGGAGCAATATATGAAAAATATAATAGAAAAGGAAAGTTAACATCAAATAATAACTTAATTAAGTATATAATATAACTTAGTGTAATATTATATTAAAGGTGTTTAATGGATCGAGCAACCTCACTCCTCCATTTTCTGACTTGATATGATAGTTGGCATGCTCATTCGAGTCTAGCCTAGTCCGGCTAGTAAATTGTCGATATTCGATTGTGTGATATCCAACCGATACCCATTCGTTAATTTATGAATTGTTCGATAACTCATTAATTTAAGTACAAATATTTGTTATATAAATAATAAAATAAAACATTTCTTAGTTAATAAAAATTCATCATTAATAATAAAATATAATTACTTTGAGCATCGATTACCGTTGGATACTCGAAAAAAGATATTTGTACATTGCTCATTTTTTTAAAATTTATTTTTTTTTAATTTCAATGTAATTAGAAAGAGGAAAAGTGAAACACTAATAGATGTAATGAGAAATGAAAAAAAAACTATATTAGATAGAAAAAAAGTATTAGAAAATTGTATGAAAGAATAATAGAAGAAATAAATAATAATAATGATATATCTAGTCATTATATGGTTTTTTTATGTTATGAGAAATAAAAAACTAATAAAGAATTAAGAAAAGTTAAATCGAGAAAAGTAAAATATGTAACTAAAAAGAATTTTTTTATAAAAAAATTAAAGCTTATCTAGTTTGTTCGATTATCGATCCACTTATAAATATTCGATAGACTAACAGATTAGACAAGCATTGTCCGTTTCGATAAATTATTGGGTGGACATGACTCATCCGATTATCAAATCAAAGCTCTGAATTGAATTCATTAGAAGTCGGTTCTATTATTTGAACACTTCTATATAAAGAAAAAAGTGAATGTGTCTTTTGGCATCGTGTCATAGATCTATGATTATAATTTATTATTAAATTTATAACTATAAAAAGTTGTATCATTTATATATACTTGATCTATATATAATTAATTTTAATAAAAAAATATAACCATAGATATAAAATTTGATTAATAAAAATATACTTGGCATGCTTATCAATCATTTATATTAATTAAGTGAGTTAACAAAGTTAATTAAAAATTAATATAACATAAATTTATAGTACTCAAAAGCTAAAAGTTAAGAAAAAGAAAAGAACTATAATATTAAACAAATATGTATTTTTAAAAAAAAACAAACTCAAAGCAAGAATCCTTGAAGTGGCCGCCAAAATTTATTATTATTAAGAAAGAAAAAGAAAAAATTCTGCTGGGACAACACATCAAGATTTATGTCGTTTTGATATTTGAATCTATCTTCCACGGTTGGACTTTCCGCTTGTCGCCGGCCCCACTACACATTTTTCTTTATCCGGTTCAAATAGTTCAGACAACATACTCTAATCTTTTTAGTTAGCTTTTCAAAAAAAAAAAATCCATCTATATGTTCTAATTCATGATATATTTTTTTCTTAAAAATGATTTCATATTTTATTTTCTATATTTAATTGCACTAAATTCAATCATTTAAATTTTCTAATGTATGTATATGTCGAATGAAATGAATGTCCAACAAATGTACACAACATTGCGTTTCATTTTATATTTGATATTTCATGATTTTAACTTATTCTTAGATTACCATTCTCAGTAGAATAATATTTTTGATTACCCATTTAAAATTTTGGATGTTCAAGATTATTAACATATGACTAATATAGAATCGAGGCAAAGAGTAGAGCAATATTTTTCTAGCCAAATTGATGACTCTGAAGTTCGAATTCGAGAATATTAACTCTCGATCTCTCAACGAGGGACGCACTCTTATTAATCAGGTGTGCCAATCAAATTTGATTCACATGTAGAATGATTTTTATTGATTAATTTGAAAAAATTTCTAGTGAGATTCTGACATTTTTTTCAAAAACAATATTTCTATTATTATTAAAATCAGCTTGTTTTTATACTACTACTGCTACTACTACTAATAATAATAATAATAATAATAATAATAATAATAATCGGGACCAGTACAAAAGGACCGGACCGGGTCGGAACCGCCGTGTCAAAGACGCAAGGGCACAAAGGGTAATTTGTCATAACAGTGCGCGCCGGCAGAACACCTCCACCTTTGCTTTCAGACCTTGCGAAGTGACTACACGACGTGGAACCGGTCAATCGGCGCACGCCAGCGAGCAGCAGCAAAAGAAGAAGAACAAGTACGGCGCCATGAGGAGGAGAAAGAATGCGAATGGGACAAGTAATGGCGCATCGACTTGTACTACAACTGGTACTACTGTAGGCCTCGTCGGAGATCGCACGCCGGAGAGAATTCCAGGGATTTCGTCCTCCAGTTAGCGGTTCTCCGGGAGCTCCAGCGTCGAGGACGCGCTATTAGACGAGGATGGGCTGCCTTGTATCGAAGAGGGGTGGCGCGCTGGAGGAGAAGGCCGGGGGATCTGCGGCAGCTACTGCGGCGGCGGTCTACGATGGGAAGGCGACGTCCAAGCCGGAGCTTGCACCCGCAAGGAGCCAGAAGAAGAAGAAGAAGGATTTCCGTAGATGCGAATCCGGGGAGGTATGCCGATTGGTTCCGACAGATAAGAAGACCGGTGGCGGAAAGGTGCTACCTTTAAATCATCTCGGTTCTTTTTACTATGAGAAAAAAAAATGAATCTTTTGGTGTAGTCGTTCAGTAGTGCGTTGATTTTGATCTCAGAACTGTGCGATTGCGTTAGGAAAAAAATCATGTGCTTATGAGTTTAGGCATTATTTGGCAAGAACATGGGCCAAAGTTATGCTTGTAAAGGAGAGAAAAAAAAAGAATTGTAAGTGGATTGAGTGTTATGTCTGCATGTACAGTGCTTTGGTTTGTCAAACAAGCGGATTGCATAATGTAGAGAACTACTCTTCTGATGCTGTGATTTCTTTGAAAAAGCAAGGATTTGTTACTAGTTAATATTATCATTGAATAATCTTGCACAGGTGCCAGAAACGAGTTCAGCTTTCGGAAGAGCTAGCTTTGCAGGTCTTGGGAGGGCGGTAGAGGTTTTAGATACACTTGGTAGTAGCATGTCTAATCTGAACCCTGGAGGTGGATTCACTGCCGGAGTGACATCAAAGGGAACTAAAATTTCAATCCTGGCATTTGAAGTTGCAAATACAATTGCTAAAGGAGCTAAGCTGTGGAGGTCTCTCTCAGATGAAAATATTAAGTTATTAAAGGAAGATGTATTGCACTCAGATGGAGTAAAGAAGCTAGTATGCGATGATCCAAGCAAGTTGCTTGACATCGCAGCTACAGATAAAAGGTGGAGAAGGATCAAACTGTGATTTTTGCAATCTCATAATGTCCCCATTTTATCAGTCATCAATTGAATCCATCGTTACATGTATTCATAACAGGGAAGACATCGACCTTTTTGCACGAGAAGTCATTAGGTTTGGTGATCTATGTAAGGACCCTGTTTGGCACAATTTGGGTCGCTATTTTCAAAAGTAAGTTATCACCAGTTACTGCAGAATTACATTGTTTACCACAGACTGACAATTTTATTGCTTGAAATGTGCAACTCCTGATGGCACATTCAGATTAAGTTCATGGATTAATGTAGACTGATAATTTCTTTGGTTGAAACATGTTATGGCTGATGTCATACTCAGATTAAGTTCAGAAGTTGCATCCCTGGAACAGTCAAAACAGGAGGTAGAAGGAGTAATGCAAACTTTAATAAATATGGCTCAGAATACTTCTGTGAGTATTATTAATTCTAAAAGTTTCCATTTTAGAATTCCAAGTATGCAATGTCATCTCTCTCAAGGAGCTGAACACTGAGATAATTTGCAAACCTGATCTGTAACATGATTTGTCTATTCCACACAAATATTTCTTTGTACTCAGATTTCTTGCGCTCAAAAAAACTGTAGTTTTTATCTTTCTGTGTATCCACCACATTTGTGAGAATATGGAGTGATTTATCTTAATATGGAAAATTTATTGGTCTTCACTGAATTACATTTCTATATTATAGATGCTTTTAAAGATCATTGAAGCTTCTAGTACAGTTATGTACACCTGCACTTATGTTAATCTTGCATGTTGGAAATTGAACAACAACAACAACAACAACAACAACAAAGCCTTATCCCACTAGGTGGGGTCGGCTACATGGATCATACGACGCCATTGCGCTCTATCAGTAACCAAATTTTTTG
>LTAE01001259.1:44748-58938 GCA_001647135.1 Pontederia paniculata | reverse complement strand
CTCATGTCATAATAAGTTAATCTCCTACGGATTGAATATATGCTCATGTGTTAAGGTTCCATTATAAGGCTATGATTCATATGAGACATGCTATGATCAAATTAGATTTCTATTATGTAAATTTCTGCAATGATATACTTCTTCTATGTGTCAAACCCCAAATGAGGTGAATTTGATGAACTATGAACCCTAGATTATGCATATGAACTTTAGGATGGATGTATGAACCCTAGGTTGGGACTTAGAACTCAATTGAATGTAATTTGATGCTTTTAGTGTCCAAATTTATATTTCATGAACTCTAGAATGTAGAAACTCCCTCACATATGAATTCCCTTGAGAATGATGAGTTCATAGTATGAAAGGAATGAATTTGAGAGTTAAATGAGGTGAAAATGATTTCCAGGACAACCATCACGGGCTGTGATGTGATATTACGGGCCGTGACAGGATTATGGGTCGTGAGACGTTCTCACGGGCTGCGAGACTGGGGTCGTGACATGGACACGAAACACCATTTCGGTTACGACCGTGATGGGATATCACGGGCCGTGACACGATAGTGATGACGACCATACGGGTCATAACTTTCATCCCGGAAGGATTTCGGTCCGACCGTACCGTGACACGGCGGTCGTAACGACCAATACAGGTCGTATCTTCCATCCCAAACTGCTTTTGGCCCGACCGTAAAAATTTGTTACGGCCGTATCGAACCTGGTTCATTTCACGCGTTGGCCACGACCGTGACAAAGTGTCACGGGCCGTGACAGGGGTAGTCACGGGCAGTGACACACAGTCTCACGGTCGTGATGGGCTCATCACGGGCCGTGATGACTCAAGACATTTTTAAGTTATTTTATAGATGCTACAATTATCTCCCTAATGATTGATGAAATTATTCGTTTACTATGTTTTATGCTATTGAAAGTTAACAAACCATGTTTGATTTTTGTAATACACTTAGACATCGAAATGCATGCAAAACTATAATTAGGTTAAAATCACAAGATTGTTTGCTATGCTTGATGTATTGAAAAGAATATGACATGATGAATTAGTCGAGGCGCATTGGAGATGAGGGAAGTAGCCGAAGGCGCTTCCCGAAAGTGATGTCTCCACACTAGTAGTGTGATGTGCTTCCCAATATGGACCTAGAGAAGGGTTGACCTAGCTAGCGGTATAATGTTTGCCAATGTTACCCGAGACTCATCATGTAAAGATAAGAATGTGTCTTATGATCAAGATGTTTAAATGAAGTTGATGTGAGCCAATGAGAGCTCAAAATGGATCATATGGCTAATATGTAAAGATGTATGTAAAGATGTAAATGTATAAAGATGATGATCATGAACATAAAATGCTTAGTATCATTTATGTTTCATGTATGCAATGTTCAATGCTATACTTATGTTATCTTAAATAGTTTATGTTCCAAATTTATACTTATGATCATGATGATGTTATGTTATGAAATATATATGTTGCATGATAGATGTCGATCTTTACATACTCTAACCGAGGGGTTTTCACCTCCTCTGTTTCTGGATCCATGTAGGCGATAATGCATGAAGGACTTGGCGGTGGTGTAGTCATGGCGGCTTGATTTGCACATGATCGTGTCTAGGTCTTATAGGCATTTAAGTCATTATGATTATATTTAATGAATTGTTATTCTATTTTATGTCTCGAGTCGAAAAGCCTAAGACGGCCTTATGTTTGGCCATGAATTTATGCCCATATGTGGCAAGATGATTATGGATGTTTCCGTTGTCTTGAGTTAAATTATCATGTTATTATGCTTATATCTTCCGCTGCTATGTCTTTTAATTGTTATTATGTCTTATATTATGTGTCCAAAGTTCATATAGCGCCGTCAAAAAGCCTTCACGGGCCAAACCCACAGAGTGCATTTTGGGGGCGTTACACCTCAATTGGCAGTAAATTCAAAAGCCCCAAGGCATTCATTGCAATGTTGATTTTTATAAAATAAGACATTTTTGTACGGTAATGCTAGGCAATAAAAAATCTTATTTTATCTCATTATATTAGTTTAGATAATTTCAACTGCTAATGTTGTGTGAAACTGTTAATAAATATAAGGATATTTTTTTTCTTGAGATTTTGATATTGTTGGTACTTGGTAGTAAAAATGAATTTCTTCATTAATGATTCATGTAGTGAGATGACTTTTGAAATTATTAGTACTATCTCTAAATTTTAACATTAATGATTGATATACAAATCAATATCTTAATTCAAATTCCTTTTATTTTAAAAGAAAATTAGAATCATAAATAATAATTAATAAAATTTTGGTCTGGTAAGAAATATATGGTAATTTTAAATTAAAAATATCGTCAAAGTGTAAGATTTGTTAATGGCTTAAGTTTCAAGTTAGAAGTAGTTTTAAGTTTGAACTATCCAGAGACAATTTTAAGAGTAAAAAATGGAACATTTAGATTTATCTATTGATTTTAATATATAGTTAAAATATAATATAAATCATTTAATTATTATATTTTAATTAAAATATTTTATGATGGTCTCTATGCGTGGAATGAGTCGAATGAACTAGTAAAATATTAATAGTCACATCAAACTATAAGGTCAGGTGTCGTGTTATTCAAAATATTGCTTGAACATGTTAATATAAGTGGAATAAGATATTAAAGAGATTCACTTTTAACTAAACTATATCTTCAGACGAAAATAAAATTATAACTCATCTTTAAAATATTTATATAGAAACTTTTAATAGATAATAAAAAAATATTAAATCCTACATTTCAAGGGTTTTGCTCGCAAGCCATTAAATTAGATCTTCCTTAACCCTCTTGAAATTCGATATTTGGGCAGCCGGACTTTCGCATGGGACAAACGACCTCATCACCTCAATTATTCTAAAGATTATATGACATAGGATTACAATTAATGAAGATTCAATACATTAACAATAATATAACTAGAAATTTATTTTTTAAATTTAAATTCGTATAACTAAATCAATGCTATATTCAAATAAGAGCATTTATTAATTGAATTAAAAACTTTTAGTAGGGGCGAGCATGGCCAGGAACCTGATTGTCCAATCGACCCAATTTTTCATATTTTTAGATCGATTATTGTCCGTGTTGGGATTAACAATCTGTTTGGCTTAGCTGATAAATAACACCTGATAAACACTAATGTTGATAAGCATTTTAAGTGCTAGTACTTATTTTAAAATATAAGTAGTTACATGTTTGAATATAAATGCTGATAATATCAATAAGTAGTTATAATATTTATAATAAATATTGACTAATATACCCTTAACGTTATATGATAATAATATTAAAAAATATGGATAAAAAAGTAATATAGTCGATTAAAATTAATAAGCTAACAACTTCAAAAATAAGTCAGGAGGATCCTGCTTATTTTTTTTCAACTTATAAGTAGTTATCTAACAACTTATAAGTATATTTTTTTAGTTACCAAACATAAAGATTGTTTAAAATTTACTTATAAGTAGTTTTAACCTACTTATAAGCTTAGCCAAACAGGCTCTAAGTCAAGATCCAAAAAAACTGGTTTAGTTCAACTCGAATTCGGATTATGATACTAAATACGTTGTTAACCCAACTCAGTTTTTTAGTACAATAAAAAATAATAATATTTATATCATATATTTAATTGTTATTATATTTCAGAAAGTATACATACAATTATTTGATTAAGCTAATATTAATTAATTAATTTGGTAATATAATTACATGTCTGAAGTTTGGTACATATGATTTAATTAAATTATACATTCCTAAATATAATAATATATTTTACATTTCTGTATTCAAAAAATTCAAAAGATAATTTGAGGCATTGAGACATTTCGATTTAATTTCCAATTCTTGTAGAGACATTCGATTGTAATCGGATCGATAACAAAATTTATTTATTTTTATAAAAATTAAATCCAAATAATTAAATTTATTAATGCAAAAAGGTAAAATAAATCATTGTTTTTTCTCCAACTACATTTCTACATTTAAATAATTTTAAAAGATAATTTAAGGCAATTGAGACATTCCGGTCGGTAGGGTTGACAATAAGTCAGGCCGTTCGTGAGCGGCTCGTGGCTTGGCCTATTTTGAGCCTTACTTGACTCGCCTTTCTAAATAAATAAGCTAGGCTCGGAACTAAGATTTGACATTTTTATTTAAACATGCGTAGCTCGTCTATATTAGGCCTAACTTGTTAGCTTATAAGGCCAACTTATATAATTAATATATTATAAAGCTTAACAAGTGTTTAGCATATGAGTCAAAATTATGAATAATTTTGATTCAAAAAAATTAAATGTAACGAGGTACAATAAATCACTTTTATTCGAAATTATTATTGATTTTAGTGTGTTAGATATGTACAATGCTAAAGTGCACAATATTTTCTCTTTAGTATTATAAATATAATTTAAAATATATTTATTAATTAATAAATATGGCTTAATAAGCTATTAAGCTAGACCAAGCTTCTTGAATTTAATAAATAAATCAGGCCAAACTTAATTTGTAAGCTTATTATAGACCTTTGGCCTAACTCGTTTATTAATTTTTTTAAATAGGTCTGACCTATCTAAGTGCTGACCTAGCTCGGCTCGGCTCGTGTCCACTCCTACCGGTCGGGATTGATAACAAGATTTATATTTTTTTCCCATAAAAAATAGATCAAAATAATTAAATTTATTAATGCAAAAAAGGTAAAATAATAAATTTAATTTTGATCATTGTTTTTTTTCCTCCAACTACTACGCTTCTTTTTTTTTTGGGTAAACCCCACCGGTGTCCAGGGCTATTAGCATCCGACTAATCCGGTGTTCGGATGGGAGCAGTACGATAAATTCTGATCAAATTGGTGACTCCGGAGCTCGAACTTGAGGCTACTAGCTCTCGGTCCCTCGACTCGGGACATAGACCCGCTAACTATATGTGCCAACCGAATTTGATTAACTACTAGGCTTCCTTTGGTTCTCTTTCTTCCTTCCTTTTGCGTCTCTCCCCCCCTTCGTCTTGTTGGAGAGATGAGAGAGAGAGAGAGTGCCTTCCTTGACCTCCATGGTCGCCATGGTTGGCTGATCTGTGTGTAGATGAAGAGATGGCACGGCACAGAAGGCAAAAGGAAGATTCAACTCCATTAGATCTCGATCGGCCGGCTTTTGAACTGATAGGGTTTGTTTTTTTTTTTCTTCTTTTGCTCCTTTTTGTGCTCAGTAGATTCGTTCCATTTCCCCCAAATTCCCCAATTATTGCTTGTTCTCATCTTTCTACTCATTAAATTTCCTTTTGTTGGGTACTCGCCTTGCTTAATTTTACCCATTCCTGAACCCTTCAGATCTCAATTTCCCCCTTTTCATTTGAAATCATAATTTTCTTTTCCTGCAGGTTTGATTTGTGTGCAATTATCAGCTTGTTCTCCAGGTACCAATTCCTTACTTTGTCTTTAGGGTACTTTTTATCATCTCATGTTTGTGGTTTGTGGGATTGTTCTTGTTCTTCCCTGTCATAGACAATAAGATTAGATCTGTTCAAATATGTTCATTTCCTTCCACATCAAATCTTGGATTATGTGAATATTAGAAACATTACATCAAACACCACCACTGAACAAAAGTAAGTTATGCAGTCCATCATATGTTACTTGGTTTCACCCTTCAAACAATAGATCTATTTTTGTGCCCATTCTTCATCATTCTTGATTAGCTCTTGTTAATTACTAGTATCATGGTGTACATGCATAAATGCATGTCTCATAATGTATGCAGTAGGGATGCAAAAACATTGGATTAATTGATAAAGAGTATTAGAGTTGTGTTCTCTGTATTTGAAAGTTATGGTTTTCTTTTCCTTTCTCGTCAATTGAATTACACAGATGAGTATTTGTTTTCCGTCTGTAATTTTTGTGTCAGAAGAAAAGAAAGGCTTATGCTAATTATTAGATGATATAACTGCAATTTGGGAATCAAGTTTTTAAGCTGAATCACATCCCTAAAGTCTTTAATGTGCAAACTGCACACAATAGTTAATTAGATATCCTGTCGCCTTCTATATAAGCAGATAACTTCTTCAGGCAAGCGCATCGCCCAACAGTATATACTCTATATTCATCATCCAAGGATTTCTATGATGAATCAGAAATCGAATATTCCAGAGCTTTGTCTACTTTGGGATGCTCATAAAGATTGAACAATATGTGGTATTCATTTTCCTTGTTTTCCTTCTTAGTTTGGGCTGTAGATGCAATATGCACTTTAAATAGCTTGGACACAAATTTTAGAGCATTTTCTTGTATGACAATAAGATTAACCATCATACTCTCAGTTTGGGCTGGCAATACAAGAGTTATTCTGCAAGGAGTCCTTCAGCTTGTTCTTGTTGCTGAGGTTATCATTGAGAGTAAATAACTCATGAGTCCCAATATCAAACTATTTTTGGTCCTTCTAACTGAGCCTAAATGTAGACATACATTTATATCTCACACTCGATAGAAGGTGGAGATTCTCCCTTTCTCGCTTGAATTTTGTTTCAAGTAATTCGTCGATTTCTATTTTGATGTAGATGCAATGTGCTCATGTGAATTTTTTCCAGCAGATATATGGATGCTACAGCTATTCTATATTTCTTTCACCACCCTAACCGCATGAATTTGTGTTTTCTATTGCTTACATAGATAGCACTTGGATAAAATGTGCTTAGTGTACATTTGAGCCGTCTGTTTAAGAAGATTATGCATAATATCTGAAATCGGACGGCTCAAAATGCACTACATGAATAATGTGCTACGTGCGACTCAACCTTGTGTCACTTTTGGATGAACACATCATCATTAGTATTCGGCCAACGACTTACGCACAGGGGGAGGGTGAAGGGGTTGACATAATTTTCTATATAGTGCTGCTGCTGCTAACTCCGTTTATTATTATACATGGCATTTCAAGTTTTAACTAGGTAAAGCACGTTGGCATATGACCAACTTTCTGTATAACATAATGCTGAATGCTGCTGCAAACTTCGTTTATTATTATACATGGCATTTCAGGGTGTAACTAGACGGACGTGAGGCCCCATATTCGACATATAGTTATCAATCAGCTTCAAGAAACGACCACTATAATGAGGTATTTTGATCAGTTGATTACTCTTCAACTTTATATTGCATTTTATGTAGAAAACTCGGTCTTAATGATTTGTGGAAAATATATGTTCAGATCAAAGTACACAACATAATTAGGTAGAAATTACTTGTGAAAATTATCGAACGTGAAAGCATCTTAAACAATGCATTAACTGAGAAATTACTTTACAGGTGTTTCCCCACAATGTCCCTTTTCGGAGAGGCTTAGAAATATGGAGTCGGAGATCAACCTTTACAAGGAAAAGGCACTGCCACTTTAATTTGACCATAAGCTTAAGCAAAGCTGTCGCAGTTTGGTATGTTACATTTCATCATGATCATCTCCGACCATCCGATCGCGGTCGGAGGCTTCTCTGTGCTGGTTATCACCGTATTGTCGGTTCCTCCATCCTTGATCTTGGCCATGGGGAAACTGGTGTTCTCCCTCTTCTGCTGACAAATACTTGTGGTCATTAGTGATACTGGAAAGAGAATTCCTTTTATTCGGTAGAAGAAATATATATAAAAAATATTGTATCAGCTCAATAAACCTTACGTCAATTTTTTTCGTGGTGACAACAGCGGAAATGCATAAAAGCTTGCATTGCTGTAGCTTGTCACAATCATGGTGTTTTCTAATCTGCTACTTGTGACTCGACATTAATGAATCATTCGTTTCTAAGTACATCAATATAACACCAGATTAATTTGATTCGCCACTTTCAAAACTTTGAATTGGAGACAGAAAAAAATCCCTCAAAAAATTGTCTATCGAGTTCAATCTGCTCCAATGTATTCTCTTCCTTCTTATAACATGTCCTCACTTCGTTGTCATTTTAGTTATCAAAACTTTCAGATGAATTAAGAACTCGTAAAGGACCTGATACCATTTGACGTGAGGGTTGGTTTAGTTTAATTAGGAGACTATTTAACGACGGCACAGTGCGGTGCGAGACATGGGCGATTGAACAATGGTCGTGCTTTTTATAATTACAACAAAGCGCACATGGTTTTCCTAAAGATTAGGTTAAGATAATTAGCTAAAACAACAACAAAAAAAAAGAGGGAAAAAAAGGTTAGGATTTGATGTCAGGTGGGGACTACAAGTATTTACCACTTTCTCCATCTGATGCATCGGCCAACCTTGCAATTGCATCTATCAGTGATTGCTCGTGCTCCTGCAAAGACAAGTGCTCTTAAGAGTTTTTATCCCGAAAGATGTCTCTTTATCGAGAAAAAGCTCTGAATTGTAGTGAGTTTTACATACTTTCAACACTTTCTTTGCCTTCTCAACCTCAAGAGGATCCGGATGGCTAGTGCTGAAAACTTTCTCAACCTGCTTGGCATAAGAATATATGAAACATGGCGTGTAACCAACACCACCCAGTGCATGAAGAGTATGGACGAATGAATGCACACCTCTTTAATTAAACTGTCCGTGTGCAGTATCTCAATGTCGCCAGTGGTTTTCTTCCCTATGCCATTTTGGGATGGCGGAAAGTCCTTTTTCGACTGATTTTTCAGGACTCCTCTCCCCCTCCCGGAACCAAGAATACCAGCACCACGACCACTGGACCTCTTGATGCCACGCCCTGGCGCACCACGACCAGGTGGATGGTTTATTCCTGGATCCTCCCCCTGCCATCTTATATCTTCAGGTGAAATCTGAAATCAATCTAACTGTCAGAATCAAAGTCCATCATTCATCCGGTGGAAGCTTGGCGCAGTAGTAGGAGGCCAAATGTAAAAAACAAGCGAGTCAAGGAAGAGTGCCAAAATAGACAAGAAGGCCATTTAAGAAAAAAAGCAATGTCTCATCAAAGTGGAAAAAGATTTAAAATGAAGAATAAAGTTGATTTTGCAAAAATAACCTACCTCTTTTAGATTAACCCATTCCCATGTCTCATTATTTGTACCCATATCATAAACCAAAGCATGAAGACCCTGGAAACAAAATTGGATTAAGCTGAATATTGAAATTGAGTAAAGTTGATGCACACAACCCCTTCACATAGAAAAGATGGATCGATTTCAAACCTCAACTGGGTTGTAGTCCGTTATAACAGCTTCATAGAAGTTATTATCTTCAGGCCACCTGGTTAAGACTTTCCGTCCAATCAGGGGATCATATGATGCTGGTTCAGCAGGTTCAACTGCAAGAGCACCAGATGAGTTCCTATTTGCAGGCTGTGCCTTTCCACTAGGTCCTCCCGAAGGATAATGCATGGATTTCACTGAAGACACGCCAGTCACTGCCTGACCCTGCAAATCAGGATTGAAAACAGTGAAAACATGTTTCAAGGAGACAAAATATAGTATAGGTTATATGAAACAGGAGCGCATATTCCTCCTATCTCCTAATTCTCTTACTGATTTGGACTTCTTGCCCTTGGCTGCTGTTGCAGCACCCTTTTTTACAGCTGATGATGATGGTTGCATCAAAGCACCAACTGACTGTGTCTGCAGCATAGGAGATGGTGGGGCCAGTGACAAAGGCTGAGATGTCTTCTGCCTCTTTCTAGAAGCTGAGAAAGTTGGACTGGGTTCCGGTACATCTAGTTGGGCATTACTAAGGATACCAGTTTGGTGCCCACCGGCCTGCCTCCATTCCCTTTAAGGTTGACCAAAGAAGAGAAAAGTATCAGAGATAAGACAAGATGTGCATGCTAGCTTCTGTTCCTTAAATGAGTTAAAAGAACTTGGCCCTTAAATACCTTATTCTTCGGATGATGTCATTGGCATTTACCCTGCTTAATAGTTCTCTATGCTCTTCATCTGACACCCTAAGTTCCTTTCTGAGTTCAGTTATTAGGCTTTCCTTCTCCTGAAGAAATTATACATCAAAAGTTAGTCCAGTAGCACCAAATATTGGTGGCTTAGTACAAAATATGTGGATGCATACCCAAGTGATGGCATCTGATTGAGCCTTAAATGCTTTTAGAACCGAACTATATGCCTCTTGCTCAAGCCTATGTATTTGGGTCTCCATATCAATCTGTATTCTAGAATATGGAATCGCACCAACAATTGCCCTTCCATTGCCAGTCACACGTCCTCCTCTTGTTCCCCTGTTCTGATGGGATGGGGGTAGATCATCATCAGTTCCTGCAGCCAGTTGATATAAACAAAATAAAGAGCAGTCTATGCAGTTACATATATATATATATATATATATATATATAAATAATGTCTGATGGATAAAGTAATTGGAAACAAAAACGAAATTCCATATTCATGCCATCTAAAGTTATACATGTCTAGAAAATGAAGCTGACGACTGAAAATCCGTCAAATAAGAAGCTAGTTAGCAGGAACAAATAACAGTTACACACAAATGCATTTTCTTAGGGGTTATTCCATGAAAGTTAAGTTAACCAATTTAATGTGTTAAAACCAAAGATGCTAAATAAAATGTAGGGTCATTAGAGGAAGCTACATCAATAAACTTAAGAACTGAGGAATCTACCCCTCCCCCATCTATGCAGTTTTAATACACACATGCATATATATATGTATATATATATATATATATATATATATATATATATAGTAATGGGAAACTAAAATGAAATTCCATATAATACACGTCTGGATAATGAAGCTGACGACTGAAAATCCACCAAAATGTAAGAAGTTAGTTAGCAGGCATAAATAATAGTTACACACAAGTGCATTTTTTGGAGGGCTATTCAGTGAAAGTTAAGTTGCCAATCTTAATGTGTTAAAAGATAGATGCTAAATAAAATGTAGGTCATTAGGGAAAGCTACATCACACCCAAACAACTAAAGATGATGTTGCAAAATAATCTTTTTTTTAAATCACACATAACATGCTGCAAGTAGACTCTTAATTATGCAATCATGCATAATAAGAAATGTTCCCATGAGTATGACTTCACATTCCATGTCATAGTAGATGACAGTACACTTAATTGGTGGCAAAGCCTGACGTTAGTGTGACCTCAAACCATATGATTTATGAAGACGTATAAAATCAAGAGGAGAAAATTCCAGAGCCCTTTCTTCTGCAAGCTACTTTATTTTTTGAAGGGGAACATTCTATAGCATTTATCACACAAATGGTACCAACTAACATCTGGATATATGCATACACTATTTAGTTGCTTCCTCCAAATAATAAAGCAGGAACAAGCTCTCTGGCTGCATCAGCCTCTCTTGTTTGTGAAATCAAGCTAAAAACTACATCTTCTCAAAAGAAATCACAAATGTCTTATCAAGTATCTTCCATTCTCAGTTTCTCTTATATTCCTAGGTTCTGAGCTACATAAAATTGAGGAAAAAAATTACATTTGGGTTGAAATACAACCTGAACATAAACATGACAGTCAACCTGTCAGGATGCAGAAAGAATACCAAATAAGATTTACATGGTGAACATACTCGGTTTAAGATGATTCTTCCACGTATTTTATATTACTTTCCTGACATTTTATTCCTCCAAACAATTATAAGTTTGTGAACATTTCCAAAGGATAAGCTTAGAAAAGCTGCTTCCAGGCATTACAACAACGAAACCACAGTTTTCTAAGGAACATCAAACGCAGGTACATACTCATCTAACTGTTATGTAAATGCAGCAGCAGCTTGAGAGTTAACCTAGAAGGCCCGATATTATCCTATCCAAGTTTAATCTACGACATATAGTAAATTGAATCATTTGCAATGGAAAATGAGATTTTTTCGGTGGCATTTGAAAATCCAGCAAAATTGAAGCTTATTAACAACAATTCTAGCTCAGAAACCCTAATTTCCCGATCCCACATCATTCGCCGATCCTCCTGAACAACCGAGCTGATTCCTTTGCTATTCCCGTGAAAGAAACCATTTTGGAGCTTAAATCAACTTCATTTACTTCAAAAGTCGGAATCCCAAAGCGAGAGATGCACGCAGAAAAAGAGCACACTCACCGCTGCTGTCGGAGGGATCGTACTCCATGGCCGGATTCCTTCCGAGGAGAACAACTTCAACGGCGCGAAACCCTAAAAACCGCCGGAATCGAACCGAAGGGGCGAAGAGAAAGAGGAAGAACAACCCCCGATCTGTCCCTTCAGCCACGACGAGCGCCGGCCAAAAACCGCGAGATCCGCCGACGTTTCGCGCACTTCAAGTCGGTCGCCGCCATGGCCGACGCATGCCGAGCTGCGCGAGGCGATTCCAGACGCGAATCGGAGCAGAAGAAGGGGAGATGAAGAGGATTTGGAGACTCCAAAAGATGGAAGAGGAGAGAGAGAGAGGAGAGAGAGAGAGAGATGGAAGCGAAGGGTGGCAAGAAAAAAAAAATTAAAAAAAAGGAGAAAAAAAAGGGGTAAAAAAGCGGACCCGAAACGCGTTTTATAGAGGAAACTTTTTAACAGTTAAGTGCGTGGTTTGAGTTCCGGAGCTGTTGGGAGATCTTTATTTAAAGTGGAGTCGAGTCGAGTCGAGTCAGAGTCGCCTAATTGCGAACTCGAGTCGGACTCGGGCTCGGTATGCTCGAGCCACACGTGTTCGGAGAAATATTAGTAATGCTTTTATTAGTGGTAAATAACTTCTTAAAGATCTAAAATTTTAATTTTTTAAATATAAAAAAATTTATATCATAATTAGATCTCTGATTCGAAGCGATAAAAAATAGTCAGAGTTAATAACTTCGAATACTATAAAGACAATTCAAATAATGCTATTGGATGATTATTTATAATTATTGTATGACATTATTATTATTTTCCTTTTTTTCCCTGGAAAATGATGGATACACTCTTACCTCTTATTTTTTGGTTCAAATTGTTTTTTATCTTCTAATTCTTTTATGAGAATTATTCGGCCAACACGTTGTATTTTTTTATACTAAAAGTTAATCCATTTATAAGATGTGTCAGTGCATTACTATTATTGAATTAATAATTCGTGAGTGCACTCCGCGTTCATTAATCTAATGAATTATCCATGTTA
Organism: Pontederia paniculata; assembly: GCA_001647135.1. Classification (NCBI taxonomy): domain Eukaryota; kingdom Viridiplantae; phylum Streptophyta; class Magnoliopsida; order Commelinales; family Pontederiaceae; genus Pontederia; species Pontederia paniculata. The sequence goes on along the minus strand of LTAE01001259.1, from coordinate 45,834 downwards.
ATTATGACATATTGATATCATATAAATATTTGAAAAGGGCATACGTAACTAAATCACGTCGATTTGGTGTCGTTGTAGTATTAGCAACTTCTTTTGGACGTAACAGAAGCCATTAGCAAGGATGAAGGATATAATTTATATTTTTCCGTCACTAGTTATATTTTTTGGATAAAATAAATATATCGTTTTTTTTAACATAAGGTAAAAAATGATACATATATTTAAAAGTTACGATTAGTCTATTTAAAATTTTATTTCTTATTTATCTTTTTCAATCGTAAATTTTAAATTCAACGATTTAACATATAGAATATGTAGTGTACCCGAGTACATCATCATTAAATTTATTGCATATTAATTTTTTTATATATGCATACCAATAATGTATTGAATATTCACTTAACTTGTTAATAACGTACTATTTTTTTCTTATTTATTCAAATTGAGTTTTTCTTTAAAATTGTATAATATTATTGCACATAGTACATTAAATATCTTACTTTGCATGACTGAAATTTTTTATATTGATGCGAGTAAGGAGTTCAATTTTTTTAATTATCAAATATTCGAAAATCAACATGCCACTTAATCTAACATGCAAACAATAATGAGTAATATATTCATTGATTTTCTTTTATCTATTTTCAGTTAATTCAGTGAATTTTTATAATACTATATATCTTTTTATTTTGTAATCTATGAGAATATGCGATAGATCTAAAATGCTAAATTCTAGTCAAACTCTGTAAATAGAGTCCTTAAAATTTTTATGAGTTCAACAGTTGAAGTAAAATCTCATATGAGTTATGTAACGTCTTTGAAGGGCTACTTCTGAAGAGGATATTAATTTGACTAAAATATTAATTACATTAGTCAAATAAAATGTCATATCAGCCAAAAAAAGTTAATACAAAATAAAAGATAATTATACATGATGTATTTAAACACGATCTCCTAGTTCACTAAATAATAATATTATTTTCTTACTATAATTAAAATGCATGAAGGTAAGCTATCCATGAAGGTTCCCAAGTCATGTGCAAATCAATAATCCGAACGTTATCGTCACACGCCATCAGCCACCTA
>LTAE01001259.1:9289-43836 GCA_001647135.1 Pontederia paniculata | reverse complement strand
CACGACCGTACTGAATAAGAGCGCCCTTGTACAGAAGAATAAAATTGTATCAGATAAACCAAAAAGATTTTTTATCTGGTAGTATTGGATAATACAATCGTGTCAAATGAGGATGCTTGCAACAAGACTTAACATACAATATTTCGATCGACTTGTATTGATAAATACAGTCACTTGGCCAACAAGATTTCAACCGTATCAAATCCAAGATACATTTCTAACTTAGTGATTATATGTGAAGATATCATGATTTAGGTCATATGAAATCATGATGCATTATTCTCACTGTAAATAGAGTCCTTAAAATTTTTATGAGTTCAACAGTTGAAGTAAAATCTCATATGAGTTATGTAACGTCTTTGAAGGGCTACTTTTGAAGAGGATATTAATTTGACTAAAATATTAATTACATTAGTCAAATAAAATGTCATATCAGCCAAAAAAAGTTAATACAAAATAAAAGATAATTATACATGATGTATTTAAACACGATCTCCTAGTTCACTAAATAATAATATTATTTTCTTACTATAATTAAAATGCATGAAGGTAAGCTATCCATGAAGGTTCCCAAGTCATGTGCAAATCAATAATCCGAACGTTATCGTCACACGCCATCAGCCACCTATCACTGATTTGCATTTGCAGGAATTAAATACAAGAGAGTCAATTCTTCAGTGAGATATGAAGTCCAGATGTGTAATAAAAATTATAATAATCATGAAAATAAATTTATGTTGGAACAATAAGGTAATTGAATTGACGACAATGATAATATTCTATGACAATAATTCTATGTAATTCAATAATACAATAGGATACATTATAACAAATAGATACTAGTGACCCGTGTTAATATTTTTATTTAGTGTCAAACTAAATGTAGCTTAATAAGACTTGATATGATTTGGTAACTTATAGTAATTTAATAGCTCAAATATAATTTCATAATTCGATGTAATTTGATAGCTCAAATATAATGTAACTCAAGGCTCAGTGAGATTCGATGGTTCAATGTGATTCAAACTCCATATGATACAATAATGTTGCTTTAAAAATATTGTTTTAATCAATGAAAGTTGCATTTTCAATTTCTTTCTCATTAGCTCAATGTGATTTAATGGCTCAACATAATTCATTAATTCAATATGATTTAATATCATTGCTTTGAAAATATTATTTAAATCAGTAGAAGTTGTCTTCCAATTTTTTAATATCTATTACATTAGAAAGAACTCTTCAATGTTATAGGATGCGTAATGTAAATAATACAACATAATGCTAATAGTAAGTGGGGGATCAAACTACAATTGCCATCTTTACAAAAAAGATGAATTGCTCACTTTAAGTGAAAGTTCGTATCAATGAACAATGATAATGAAAATTGGTGTATCAGATAAAATCCTCGATTTTTATCTTTTATTTTGTAACATATTTATTATTTTTTAACTTTATGGATTGTGGGTCACCAAGAATTAGTATCATAGGAAATTATCAATAGGAGTATTAACTATGAATTGGTATAAGGAAAGTATAAGTGGAAACTTGAAATGCCATCCGTATTGATTATATAGTCTAGAAGTGTCAATACGGTCTACTCGTATCAAAGAGCACGACCGTACTGAATAAGAGCGCCCTTGTACAGAAGAATAAAATTGTATCAGATAAACCAAAAAGATTTTTTATCTGGTAGTATTGGATAATACAATCGTGTCAAATGAGGATGCTTGCAACAAGACTTAACATACAATATTTCGATCGACTTGTATTGATAAATACAGTCACTTGGCCAACAAGATTTCAACCGTATCAAATCCAAGATACATTTCTAACTTAGTGATTATATGTGAAGATATCATGATTTAGGTCATATGAAATCATGATGCATTATTCTCACTGTAAATAGAGTCCTTAAAATTTTTATGAGTTCAACAGTTGAAGTAAAATCTCATATGAGTTATGTAACGTCTTTGAAGGGCTACTTTTGAAGAGGATATTAATTTGACTAAAATATTAATTACATTAGTCAAATAAAATGTCATATCAGCCAAAAAAAGTTAATACAAAATAAAAGATAATTATACATGATGTATTTAAACACGATCTCCTAGTTCACTAAATAATAATATTATTTTCTTACTATAATTAAAATGCATGAAGGTAAGCTATCCATGAAGGTTCCCAAGTCATGTGCAAATCAATAATCCGAACGTTATCGTCACACGCCATCAGCCACCTATCACTGATTTGCATTTGCAGGAATTAAATACAAGAGAGTCAATTCTTCAGTGAGATATGAAGTCCAGATGTGTAATAAAAATTATAATAATCATGAAAATAAATTTATGTTGGAACAATAAGGTAATTGAATTGACGACAATGATAATATTCTATGACAATAATTCTATGTAATTCAATAATACAATAGGATACATTATAACAAATAGATACTAGTGACCCGTGTTAATATTTTTATTTAGTGTCAAACTAAATGTAGCTTAATAAGACTTGATATGATTTGGTAACTTATAGTAATTTAATAGCTCAAATATAATTTCATAATTCGATGTAATTTGATAGCTCAAATATAATGTAACTCAAGGCTCAGTGAGATTCGATGGTTCAATGTGATTCAAACTCCATATGATACAATAATGTTGCTTTAAAAATATTGTTTTAATCAATGAAAGTTGCATTTTCAATTTCTTTCTCATTAGCTCAATGTGATTTAATGGCTCAACATAATTCATTAATTCAATATGATTTAATCATTGCTTTGAAAATATTATTTAAATCAGTAGAAGTTGTCTTCCAATTTTTTAATATCTATTACATTAGAAAGAACTCTTCAATGTTATAGGATGCGTAATGTAAATAATACAACATAATGCTAATAGTAAGTGGGGGATCAAACTACAATTGCCATCTTTACAAAAAAGATGAATTGCTCACTTTAAGTGAAAGTTCGTATCAATGAACAATGATAATGAAAATTGGTGTATCAGATAAAATCCTCGATTTTTATCTTTTATTTTGTAACATATTTATTATTTTTTAACTTTATGGATTGTGGGTCACCAAGAATTAGTATCATAGGAAACGATTGATAGGAGTATTGACTATGAATTGGTATAAGGAAAGTATAAGTGGAAACTTGAAATGCCATCCGTATTGATTATATAGTCTAGAAGTGTCAATACAGTCTACTCGTATCAAAGAACACGACCGTACTGAATAAGAGCGCCCTTGTACAGAAGAATAAAATTGTATTAGATAAACCAAAAAGATTTTTTATCTGGTAGTATTGGATAATACAATCGTGTCAAATGAGGATGCTTGCAACAAGACTTAACATACAATATTTCGATCGACTTGTATTGATAAATACAGTCGTATCAGCTTGGCCAACAAGATTTCAACCGTATCAAATCCAAGATACATTTCTAACTTAGTGATTATATGTGAAGATATCATGATTTAGGTCATATGAAATCATGATGCATTATTCTCACTGATGACAAGAGAAAACATGAGACGTAGAAACAAGAAGTGATTACTACATGGTGCAAAAACCATGTTGATGCATAGTTACACAAGACAAAAATATAGATTTACCAAGAAATATAACAATTGAAAAAATATTGAGAAGGAAACCTAACATAACTTTAATATATCATATCAAGAAAATATCGTAATAAACTTTCAATTAAAATGGCTATTAAATTAATATTTCTCCATGTTTGATCTAATGAAAATTTAATTTATTGTTTTAGACATGTTATAAATACTTCAGATCACCTCAATATCGCTCAACCACATCTGTTCAATTGCATCCAAGTTAGTCTATCATTGGAACCCTTGGATGAATGCATTCGGTCGGCCCATTGCATCTTTTACAGTGATGTACGTCTTAAATATTTGACAATCCAACAACTTATATAAGATGTTGATTCACTCAAAATCTTAAAAAGATTTAATTTCAATCATGATCAATTTCATATTGATATTATATAACACATCAAGGAAGTCCAACAAACTCACTGTAATGAAGTGGAAGGCCACATGAGTGTGAAAAATGCGCGACTAAAGATAGTCGCCCCTTATTTTTTAGGCTGAAACTTCGGGCTCATCGTTCTCCGTCTATAGAGCTAAAAAACTCTCAAAGCAACATCGATATACTAGTCTCATCGAGAGCTTCAAAATGATATATATAACTTAAGAATGTTTTGTGGTAGGACACTGAGCTGACAATGGGAGAAAGAGACAACCATAGTGTGCCATGTTCATAAGAGATGACTTTTACACTGATGGGGAGAGGGGAAATTTAAGGGATGAGGTGGAGCGATGGTCCTAGTCTTTTTCTTTTTCTTTTTTTTTTCTTTCGGGCATTATAAGTTAAACTCTTAAACATCACTTATAAATGTATTTAATAGTTTTATGTAAAATTATATGGGTTTTTAAAAGGTTTGCACAAGTTTATAAGAGTTTGTACACATTATGAATAATTTTTTTCAATTTGTATCAGCATCAAGTTTATAAATCCTAATTTTTTAGTAACTAATTTGTTAATGACTAAGAATGAAGTTTATAAATGAAGTGTTTCTAAATACTAAAATTACATTACAGTTAATTTTAGTCCACTCTTTATATTTTACTTTTCTCTTAATAAGTTGCAATTATTTTAGAAAGGTAGTATTAAGTAACAATACCAAAATCTATCATTTCATATTTTCATCATATCAATAAAATATATTAATTATTTTAATATATATCAACATTAAATAAGTGCATAATTTTATACTATTAACGTATATTAAATTTTTTTATAACAAAATTTATTAAACATATAAATTCTACGAGTTCACGATACCACTTTAGTTTCTTACTTAAAACTCTTGGGCTTGGGCTTGGGCTTGGGCTTTTCTTAGCCAACTCGGTTCCGCCATTGCGAAAAAGCCGACATGCTCTGTTTCCTGTTTCAACCTGCTACGCCGAGTCGACGAGGGACGAAACCTTTTAACAAGGAAGCTGCGGTTGGTTGCGCCTTTCTCACAGGACCCCCAACAAACACCTCTCCTGCGTCTTCTCTTCCGCTCGATCCCTTCGCCGCCAGGCCCGCGATCCCGTCGCCGGAAGCTGCCGGATCTCTCTCCTCCGTCGTCAGAGAGGGATCGCTTTACGAGGAGAAGGAGGCATGTCTTCCGCCGAGGCAGAAGCAGAGGCATCGGCTCACGAGGCTGAGCCGCAACCCCCAGCCGAAGGACGTCCGGAGAAGGGCGTCCGGCTGAAGTTGGAGGAGCTGAATTGGGACCACTCCTTCGTCCGGGAGCTGCCCGGCGATCCGCGGACCGATACGATCTCCCGGCAGGTATCCCTTATTCTTCTTTCGAATTGTTGTTGTCCGCTCGATTCCTTTCTTCCGATCACGCATAACCAAACTCGGCTCGTTGTATACTCGCTGCTCTGTGCATTTACTTGATTCCGAGCCCTTTACGGTCAACGTACTCCAATCTTTGTCGATGTTTTCCAAGGATGAGTGATAAAGTTGGGGTTTTTGAACTGACTTTGACCTAATTGTGATGTTTATGAAGTTTCTACTGAGCCACAAGTGAAAATTCGTAGACAAGACGGAATCCCAACAAAGATCTCCGATTAAAGAATTCTGCTTGTGTTGTGTGTGTTTGTGTGTGAATACCATCTCGCAATGGCGTTCACAATGGAGTTCCCAGCTGGAGGAGCTAATCGACCTCTGTCGGAAGTATTTTGTAGCCTATCTAACGAACTGACCTGTGGAAGCAAGAACTAGTAATCCTTAAGCATTAAATGTCTTCCGCTATTCTTGCCATGAACCGAACTGGGTTCTACTAGTAATGTGTCCATGAGCAATGTGATGGATTGGAAGGGTTCCCAGAATGGCTACCTGTAGTTCTCCAATCTCCATCATAAAATTCTTATTAATGTTTTATACATCCAGTAGAAGCCTCGAGTTTCTCTGAGAAGCAAGTAAAAAAAAAACATAACATCTCAAATATGGACTATTACTTAGAACCATGTAGATATTAGATTGTTAAAAAGATTTCACGTTTACTACTAGCAAATATTGTGTTCTGGAATTGTTGATTCCTTTTCCCAAAATGATTTCCAGGTGTTTCATGCATGTTACAGTAAAGTAACTCCATCTGCTGAAGTGGAGAACCCTGAGCTTGTTGCTTGGTCAGATTCAGTTGCTGAATTTCTTGGTTTGGATCCTAAAGAGTAAGCATATTTTCTATACTCTGCAACAAAAAATACAGTTTTCTTTAGGGGGTCAAATAATTACATTAAACCAACATATCCATGTGTTTTGCCAGGTTCATCCACCACTTTGTTCATATAAATCATACTTTTGTTCATATAAATCATATTCTTTATTTTAGATCAGACCAAAGTAAAGCTTATGGCTACAGCTTTACACACATGCCATTTAGAGATTCTCTTCATCAGTAACACATCCTAGAAAGAAAAGTAATCATCTAATCCATTTGTTTCTGTGCATGCTGATACATCTGAATAACATATAAAAGTTGGCTTCTTCCTAAAGAGTTATGATTAAATTTCATAATTTTTTTGGAAGTGATTAAATTTCATGATTTTCTAATTGGGATATCAGATATATGTCACATTGCTTCTTTCAATTGTTGTGTTTGTACCATTAACATAGTTCGTTGTTTTCCACAAAGTATTATGGAAGCCCTATACATAAGCTCTTCTAGTAAATTAAGTGTGATTGGATGTTCAGGCTTGAGAGACCAGATTTCCCGCAGATATTCTCTGGAGCTTTGCCTTTGAAGGATGGGTTAGTCATTATTCATCACTTTCATTTCATTATTTATATAATTTTGCTGGCATGCTCATTGCATCTGTTGTTATTCTAGGCTGCCTTATGCACAATGTTATGGTGGGCACCAGTTTGGTGTATGGGCTGGTCAGCTAGGTGATGGTCGTGCTATAACTCTTGGCGAACTTCTGAATACTCATGGTGAAAGATGGGAATTGCAGCTTAAAGGTGCAGGAAAGACTCCTTATAGCAGATTTGCAGATGGCTTAGCAGTACTACGAAGTAGTATTCGTGAATTTCTGTGCAGTGAGGCAATGAATGGACTCGGAATTCCCACAACTCGCGCACTCTGTCTTGTTACTACAGGCAAATATGTTACGCGAGACATGTTTTACGAGTATGCCACTCTTCGAGACTCCCTCATATTTTCCTATAGCTAGATTCTTTCCATTGAAATACATACATCTATATATATATATATATATATATAATGAATTTAATGATGGTGTACCTGGGTACATCATGTACCCTATTTATTAAACCATTGGATATGAGATTTATGGTTGAAAAAAAAGAGGAAATAAGAATCTTAAATAAATTAACCGTAGATCTCAGATCCAACAGTTTAACATATAGGGTACATGGTGTACCCGGGTACACCATCATTATATATATATACATATATATATATATATATATATATATAATGTAACATTGTCTGCACATATCTCAGATATACAGTTTTATATTCTGCAATGTCTTTGATGTCTTGAAGATAAGCACCTTGAATATCATGCAATCTGATCTCAGTCATTTTAGTACTTTTACCCGTTTAAGCTAAAATTAGAGGAGAAGCATTGTTACTAATTCCTCCTTCAAACACTAAATATCTGATACATGGTTTACCCATTTGCTTTGTCGAATAATCAACTTTTTCATTTTAGTTTCATTTGGTCAATTGGATTCTCAGTTTCTTGGATAAGGATGCTGCATGACATATTTCCAATATGATCGAATTTGTTAATCCATATATAACATCATACATCTAGCTGGCCATGCTGCTAGTCTTCTATTATTACTTAGCTTTTTTTAGTGTTTATGTTCTCCCTTTCACATGTTTACAACATTTGATAACAAGAATTGACCAATTTTGTTGGAGAAGCCTATTTTCCAGCTAAAAGAAATTCCAAATGGTTCAGGCTCTTGGACGTCTAATCAGGATATTTTAAGCATCTCACATTTTCAAAACATCTGAAATTTGTTTGGTTTAGTGGATGTGCTGTCTTATTGTCTCAATTTTTTTTGAGAAATCAAAGAATGGTTACCAATAGTATCCATCCGATTTATTAGAAGTTCAAAGCATTACATTACATGGAGATTATACAACATATAATCAAAATTGTACCCACTCTCTCACCAAGCTATTTGCTACAATTATAATATTGTCTACATAACATCTTCCCTCTGGAAAATGCATCCATTCCTTTCTCAGAAAAAAAAAAATGCATCCATTCCATTGAAACCAAATGGACCAAAGGAAAGCAATAGGAGTGACTTGTTGTCGCCTTGAAACATAAACCCATTGTGATACAATATGGCCACCTGATCTAAAAGCCCTCCAAAAATCTATTGCCAATCAGGTATCAATCCACGAACATCCAGAACGTTGCCATACTTCTCTAGCCACGGCACATGTTAAAAACAAATGGTTGATATCCTCCTCACGTGCCTCGTAGAAAGCACACGGTTGACCTTCTTCTTTTGCCCAATGTTGTATATAACTTCCAGTTGGTAGTCTTTAACGCCGCAAGAGCCACATAAAATTTTTTATCCGAGCAGGGCACCTTGTGTTCCAGATCAAGTTACAATATGTGTGAAGATCATTATCTGAAAGCCTATTGTTATTCTCGAGCATGTTGTAGAACATTTCTAATCGTAAATTGATCACCATTCCAAGTCCATGCATCATGTCAAGACGGGCTAGGGCTTCTACCCTCCAATAGACCAATAAGAAGGTACTCGTCAAGTCTCTGATCTGGAAGTGTTGAAGTAAATTGTGGTGTCCAAAATCCAATAGATAGCATGTGTCCCGACCAATACGTAGCCATTGTCGCCTGATTGTCTTGATCTATCGCAAATAGTCTCGGGTAAATAATTGAAAGAGGCTCATATGTGGCCCATGTATATGTTCAATTTTGAAGATTTGTTCCGACCCCATTGTGGCCAAAAAAAGACCCCAATCGTGGCATAACTGATATAACACCACGCCAAAAATAAGAAGCCCCCTGCGGCACATCCATCCTTTGTTCCCAAAATAATGTGTGATCATAACATGCAGAAATCACTGAAACCATATATCATCCCCCTGTCCCATAATTCTGACAACCCATTTAGCTAGGAGTGCCTCATTCATGGATGTAAGTGAACAAATCCCGACTCCCTTCGAAGTTGGTCTACATACCTCAGACCAAGATACCAACTTCTTAAATGCATATTGATATGATGGGCCTTGTTGAAACAATGGTGGTAATCTTAGTGAAACATTGTGTTGCAATACATTGCAACGTTTTATGCATGGTTGATTTTCTTAAAATGTTAATATTTGATCATTCAGCCTCTTTTTCATGTTTTATACAGCGGCAATTCTAAGGATGAACCGGGAGCCATTGTATGTCGAGTTGCTCAGTCGTTCCTGCGCTTCGGTTCGTATCAAATCCATGCCATTAGAGGGAAGGAAGACCTAGAAATTGTTCGGCTTTTGGCAGATTATGCAATTCATCACCATTTTCCTCACATTGAGAATATGGCTAAAAGTAATGACTTATCTTTTAAGGTTGATCGGGAAGGATCTTCAGTAGTGGATCTGTCATCTAATAAGTATGCAGGTGTGTCTTCTAATATATTTCTTCATAGAATCAATTTGATTCTTGCATCAAATTTCATGTAACCTTTTTGGATACTGCTTTTGTGTTTTTGCATCAATCCGATCAGCTTGGTCAGTTGAAGTTGCTGAGCGCACTGCTTCCCTGATTGCCAGCTGGCAGGGGGTTGGTTTCACTCATGGTGTCCTCAACACAGACAACATGAGTGTGTTGGGTCTTACTATTGATTACGGTCCTTTTGGTTTCTTGGATGCATTTGATCCCAGTTTTACACCAAATACTACAGACCTTCCAGGAAGACGGTACTGTTTTGCCAATCAACCGGATATAGGGTTATGGAACATTGCACAGTTTACTGCAAGTTTATCAGCCGCAAACTTGATCAATAAAGAGGAGGCCAACTATGCGATGGAAAGGTATCATTCCTTCTTTATTATTCCGTGAATTAAAAGATACAGTGCATCATCAGCTCTGATGTTTGCTGTGATGCCTTTGTAGGTACGGGGAAAGGTTCATGGATGAATACCAGTCTATAATGACCAAGAAACTTGGTCTATCCAAGTACAATAAGCAACTAATAAGTACACTTCTTAATAACATGGCTGTTGACAAAGTAGACTACACAAATTTCTTTCGATTGCTGTCGAACATCAAAGCAGATTTGAGCACTCCAAAAGACAAGCTTCTTGTGCCTCTTAAGGCAGCTTTGTTGGACATTGGTAGGGAGAGAAAGGAGGCATGGACTAGTTGGGTGGAAACATACATCGAGGAGGTACAAGTTTTGCGATGTCTACTATCGTTTTTGTTGAACTGTCATTTCTAGATTTATTTTTTTGAAACACGTTCTCTCTCAAATTATAAAGCACACTATATTCAGCTATGGTACTAGATGTCAGGTGGTTTTCCAGTAACTATATGACTCATAATGACTAACCATTAGCTCAATGGATAACATGAGTTGCACTTTCAGAGGCGATAGTTCCTAAGTTCATGAGCAACCAACACCTGATCGTTTGGTTACTCAGGAGCAGAGACAAGTATGGAATATTCCTATTAGGTCACAGTATTTAACTCTTTAGCACCTGGTAGACTATGAATATGTGTCAATAATGAAGAGATAAATATCAGTAGTTCCTACTAGATTACGGTAGTTGACTCTTTAGCACCTGATGACTGAGAATAAGTAGTGAAGCACTTCTAAAAAAAAAGAAGGTGGTGAAGCATATGAAACTTTAGGCGAGTCAAATCATTGCACATCTACCATGCCGGAGCTCAAGCAACACAACTACCAAGTAATAGGACAGTCCATCTTTCATCAAAGTTATTTAGGTGGGCATATAAATAATTTGAAGCTGCAGACCTTTTGAGCTATAAAACTTTTTTTCTGCCTTGATATGTCTGTCTCCTTGGTCTTTGTTCTGCTTCGGACTAAAAACTGGAATAATATATTATGAAGTTTGCTTTAGCCCAAATTTTGTTATCCTATCTTTCGTTTTAAATTGTGGGATAAGTATCATCATGGTAACTCTCAGGAATTTGACAAAGTATCTGAATCTTTGTGCAATGAGGCTTGTTTTTGTACCTCCATCTTCTCATGTGTACATAAGTGCCTAAAATTTTGACACCATTGCCTTTTGTTTCTCATGAAGCTGGCATCTAGTAGCATTTCGGATGAGCAGAGGAAGGCTGCAATGGATTCAGTTAATCCTAGATACGTTCTTCGTAATTATTTGTGCCAAAGTGCCATCGATGCAGCTGAGCAAGGTGACTACAGTGAGGTTCGTAGGCTATTGAAATTGATGGAGCGCCCATATGATGATCAGCCGGGGATGGAGAAGTATGCGCGGTTACCGCCTGCATGGGCTTACAGGCCAGGTGTGTGTATGCTATCTTGCTCTTCCTGAGATGATCTGTACACCTACCATAATATACCTTTAAAAAGAGTTGTACATATTTGTCAACAGTTTTTGTTTAAAAACAAGAACAGGAACTTAAAAACACTTTTTATAGTTGTGCATTTATGTGCTGATTTGATTACAAATAATGTCTGAATCGAGGTTTGTTTTCGGTTATATACTTTTGCTTATCTGAATTGGGTATATGTAAAAGCCTACCGTGGAGGCCAGGATTCTTTGTTGCTTGATGAAATGATGGATAAATGAAGACTCATGCTCCACGATTGAAATCATATGAGCCAAATTCGCAGCATTTGCAGGAAATTATTTTGTAAGCTGTTCAGAGCAAGGTAAAAAGCTATACTTTATAATACTTTAAAATTTTAAACTCATACTTTTTCTAATAATTTAAATTTTTTGAATAAGTTATAGTTTATAATACAGAGCAGGTAAAAGGGTTGAGTTCCAACTTCCACAGCCCATGTAACAAATTATTTTCTTGGGTCGAGTTAAATCAAAATGTAGTGTTAAGAATAAATGTAAAAATGAAACTTTGTAAGCTACTTCTGTGTGGAACTCCAGGAAGTATACTAATACAAACAAGTGTTCGTCTGAAAAACCATTAGTTTTTGCTTTTCCGGGAGGGAAAACGTTTTCGGTCTCACATTGCACACGAGAGGAAACTTAGTTTTTTGCATAATCAAAAGATGAAAATTAGTTTACTTTTTGTAAAATATTTTTCTCATAATTCATTTTCTTCAAGAGCTAGTTTTGAACGGAACAACCACAACTTTATTTTCAGTAGGTATTCGAGCGAATTATGTTTTCTTAATGAATAGAAAAATGGTTCATCATCCTAACTCAATTTTCATACATCATCCTAACTCAATTCTCATAACATCCTCCTAATACTCGTGTTTCAAAAAAAATGATATAATTACTCTGTCCTATTGTGAGAGAGTTAGGAGGATTTGGAGAATTGGATTAGGAGGATATAGCTAGGGGTGTTCACGGGTCGGATTTGACCTGACCCGATCCAACTCGATTGATTTTGTTCGGATTGAATTGGGTCGAGTTGAGAACAACTTAGTCGTCGAATCTGATCCAACTCAATCTCCATTGGGTCGCGTTGGATCGGGTCGGATCATCGGTTTATCCGATTAATTTTTTTTAGATTTTTAATTATTTTTTATAATGTTTAACATCAATTATATTTTAAAAAATAAAAAAAACATATTTTTTTAAAGGTTTATAACGATTTTAAAGGATATAAAATATAAATTTTTAATATATTTTAATTTAAAGCAATATAAAATTATTATAAAGAATAATTTGGTTTAAATTTAATAAAAAAATATATAAAAGTTCGGGTCATCGGATTGGGTGGAGTTCGAAAAAGTGAGAATCATATCCGACCTATTGACGATCGGATTATGATCGGACCGGTTTGGGTCCGACCCGTCCAATCCGATCCGACCCAATTGAGATTGAGACCGGTTTGGGTCCGACCCGTCCAATCCGATCTGACCCAATTGAGATTGAGACGATTCGAATCGTCGGGTTCATCGGATCGTTCCGACCCGGTGAACACCCCTAGATATAGCACCATTCTAATGAATATTGATCTATGGATGCATAAGATTAAAAAGAAATGACGAGTAAAGAAGTTTTATGATATCTTTTGTACACGAAGGCCACAGTTGTTGAATCGAACTTGAAAATTTTTTACGAACGTAGAAGAGATTGTTGCGGTGGAAAAGAGACGTGTGAGTGAAGAAGAAAGAAATGCGTGCATTGTATCCATATAATAAGATAAATTGGAAAATTGATCTGCAAAAGATTTTATAAGTTGAATGATCATCTTATTATAAAATAAAGTTTAAAAACCTTGTTAATATAACAACAAGGTTAACAGAAAAGAGAAAGCAATGATGATAGCACCTATTATTTTAGAATCCAAATTGTTGCCCCAGTCCAATATACAACACAATACGAGAATACATGGTCATGCTGCAGTCCCTTTCTTCCACTTTTTGTCTAACTCGGCAGGATAAAAAAAGGTGGACAAAGGTACAAGTTTTGGCCTCTATATCCAAACCCCAAGTCCCCCTAACAATATCAAATCCTTTTGGTAATAGTTTTCATACAAGTAACAATTTATTGCTTTACCTCCATGTGTAGTCCGCTTGTTTGGTGAAAAAATAAAACTTAGAAATCAGCCCATCCAGCAGGTTGATTGACATCCAACTTCTTGGTTTCACTTAGAACCCCAAATCGTTGCGAAGTCGTACCTCCGACAACAACTCGTGCTTGCGGTTTTTCAGAAATGGAAGAAGGTGCTGCTCTAAAATTATCCTGACCAAAACCCCATGGCTCCCTAGTGGAGCTTGCAGGGGCATCTTTGTTACCATTTCTGCTGTTGCTGTTTACCCGAAGAGTTCTTACTGAATTCGGGTGGTGGCTGCCTTTTGTTATGTTCTGGACCTTCGGCTCCTCCCCATCAAAAGCGGGCCATGGCTTGGATTCTGCACTTTGTGGGAGGGGAGAATTTGGATATAATCCTTGCTTAAGCTCCGGCAAACTTCCCTCTATCTTCTCCCTAGGCTGCAATAACCATCAACTATGTCAAGTCACACTCACAAAAAACATTATTTATCTTATTTCAGAGATTGATGTTCGTACCGGAGTATTCAACTGTGACACTCCTGGAGAGGTCTGAGTTTTCAAGTTGTCTTTGCTCCCAGATGATGCATTTGTAGCAGCAAGGGCATGTTTCAGCTCTTGAATCTCCTGCCGTTGTGAACGACATATGGCAGACAACTTCTCATACTTGGATGTCATCTCTTCTTTTTCCAAGTTAACTTGTTTCAGCTCTTGCTTCAGCCTGTCCACTTGGGTGGCCAATTCATCATCAACTGTTGTGGTTTTGTTTTTTAAATTGCTAGCAGCATTTGCGGAGTTGAATTTACTTGTATCAAACTCTGCCACAAATGCATTGAAGGTGTCATTTTGAAAGTTTGCCTTGCTTTGGACATTCGATATTTTGGTCTTCTCTGTATACTCCGAGCCGTTGGGGGAGAATCTAATTTCAAAATCCTCACTAGAGCTGGATTCTGGACCCTTGATAGAGCTCCGAGGCGGACTTCTAGCTCGATGATCCCGGGAACTGGTTAAGGTGGTATGCTTGGGTTTGACTTGGTTAACAGGCTCTTCACTGTGCCCAGTTCGCTTCTCCACCATCAGTGAATCTTGTGCATGCTGTGTGGACCAAAAAGCACCTAAGGAGCCCCCAGTGCTGCTGGACCGGAAGGAACCCTGAGTAGATTTAGAGTGTTGCATCTCTGGATGTTCTCGAGATGATGGTGCAGATGGAGGGCTCCTACGAGGCATCATACTTGTCCTCTTTAAGCCTCCTACAAAGCCACAATAAGAAAAGTAATGCAGTGTAAAAACTCCAAACAATCAACACATAAGCATATTCAAACAACAACAACAACAACAACAAAGCCTTATCCCACTAGGTGGGGTCGGCTATATTTTTCAGGAAGCAATAGTGAATATGCATCAAGATATTACATTGGTATTTTTGTATTGTGCATGAAAATATGTTCTAAGTGCAAAAGCAATTTACCTTCATCTTGGGCATCAGATGTAATTGGTTGTGTGTTTTTAGTTGACCCAGTTGCACAGTTATTTGGCAAGTCCTTTTGCAACTCAACAGGCAATAAGTCATTAACTTGAAACCACACCTGGGGTAGAGATGTATTTGACATCAGAAAGAGGAAAGTGAGCATCCTTGAATGGCCAATTAAGACTAACTAAGACTAACCTAGAAACAGGAGATGAATGGCCAATCAAGCAAAGCCCTTGCCTGCGTGATGTCTGGTCTGGTATCTGGGGCGGCTTGAAGCATGTCCTTAATAAGCTTTATGATGGAACCATTGTACTTTGGCAATTCTGGGATGCGATAATTCCCGTTCAGAATCTGGAGCTTTGATTCACCATCAAACGCAGATTTGAGGTAGCATATCCGATACAGAAGACATCCCAGAGCCTATGGAGAAGTATACAACAGAATCAAGTTCAGTTCTCATCCGCCTACAATAATTATTCGTGTGCTGATTCATCTGAACATATTCTTAACTGACCATGTTTCCAAATGTGATAGCAAAATGGACAAACAAATGGTAATGGAAAATGTATACTTACCCATATGTCTACTTTCTCACTAATAACTTCCCTTCTATAGAGATCCCACATCTGCATGTGACAAAGTACAATGAGCTCACATTAGATTCCTAGATATAACAATAAGGAAATTATCAGTATATGAATTGTGGGAACGGCTTCTGCATTTAACCTCAGGTGCTCTATAAGCAGGTGTTGTATGCTTTCTAATATTGTCTTCTTCAATACCCATCTCTTCTGGCCTGCTGAAGCACTTATGATTTGTGGAGATGCTGCCAAAGTCGCACAATTTCCAAGCTCCGTCAGCTCCAAGCAGAACATTTTCAGCTTTTAAATCCCTGAAAATAAAAGATACACAAATGACAAGTGCAAAGAAGGAACTATAATGGACTTCAGGTTACTACCAATTGAAATTAATAAATAGAAAATCAGAGAGGCGGAAGTTCTTGCTACTGCTGAGTGAAATCCAGGAATAATGGACATGTTTCCACAGGAAGTAATTGTGCCTGCCTTATTGAGTTTGTTCAACAGAATAATTTTCATCTTTACATTATTGGGCAATCAGTGCAAACCCTAAGGTTGATTCCAGTGACAATAAAATGTGCAAAATATATCATTATTGTCATATGTAAAGAAGATAATGCAGCTGATGCTGTACGCATAGATGAGAACAAACCGTGGATTGTGTAAAGCCAGAAAAGCAAGATTGCCTTTACCTGTGGGCAATGGGTGGCGACTGGTTATGCATGGCAAAAACAGCATTGCAGACATCTCGGAAGATCAAGAGAATCTGCTTCTCATCGAAGTAACCTGCACCTCTATTTTCGAGCACGGTAACCAAAGACCTTTCACAGAATTCCAGTGCAAGAAGTGCCTCCTTCGTCCGCCCCATGTCCAAGACTGTATGCGCAATCAGTGTGACAACATTCGGATGGCCCTTCAACGTTTTCATCACTGATATCTCCCTCATCGCCAGATCGAAGGACTCCTCATCTTGGCAAATCATGTGCTTGAGAGCATATTGCTTGGACAGATTCGCAGCATCACGGGCAAGATAAACACATGAGAAGCCCCCCTCTGCAATTGCATTCCGAACTTGAACCTTAAAGTTGCCAAAGTCGACTATGCGACCTTCCAGGCCAGCATTCTCTTTCGGCATGAATTGCTTAAATTTCCACATGGTCAACTTCAACAAGCAGATCTACTGCTGCTACTACTACTTTAAGCTTATCTAGTTATATCAATCAAGATCAAGACACTCCCTTTGGAACCCTACTTGTGACAATTCAATCAACACGCCCGAGAATTCGATGAACAGGGACAGAAAAAAAGGCGACTCCTTTTGAACACAAACGAATCGGCAACTCTTCACTTGATCTTTTTTTTTCCTAGTTTCGATTGTTTGCACACAGACGAAAACAGCATCAACGAGTATTTGGCGGATTAAGAACAATCCAATGTCGAGATCCCGTCAGAAGATGAAAGGTAAAAGGATAAAGAACCGAACTTGATCGAGTGTACCTCAACAGGAGTTGCCGATAGCTCGTTGGCGGATTGCCGGCGCGGATTTGGCGGGCGGGACGCCACGAGAGATCTCCCACCAAATGATGGAGATCACAAGAACAAAAAAAAATCTTGCTCCTCCTCCTCCTCCACCTCCCGATTCGATTGGCAGATCAGATCTCGCGCGAGAGGCGGAGACGAAGACGGGAAGGAAAGAGAAAGAACACCACCCGAGAGAGAGAGAGAGGAGAGAGAGAGAGAGGACGAGAGGAGAGAGAGAGATAAAAAGAAGAAAAGAATAAAAAGAGCCAAAAAGGAAAGAGTGGGTGGGGAAGTGGGTCATTATTTTTGTCTCCTACCGACGTCTCCATTGGGCTTGCGATTTGGCCCATCTTAGTTTATTGTTTTTTTATCATGGGCCTCCAATTTATTAGATTACTTGGTCTATTTCGTGTCGGCCTTTAATAGAAATCTAGCCCATTACTGTATGGGCCTTCATATCTTTTTCTTTTCACCTCATATATTATTATTGTAAATTTAAATAATAAAACTAAATATACTAATCAAAGAAAACTTTAATAATTTTGAAAATAAAAAAGGACAAAAATTCTTGTTCTTGCTTATTTCCTACTTGTAGCAAAAACTCCGTATTCATACTTTTTCAAATGTCCACAAGGAATAAAAATGTAATAGTGATATTTGACTGAAATATTCTAAGTTCAAGAGTGTTTGACTGCCCAGATGGAACAAAATTTTGTTTTTCTTTGTTTCCCTATCAAATGAACCCTAAAACTTATTTGGTATGAGAATAACACCTTATTCTTATTTTTTTACCTCAAATATTTTAAGAATAATATTTTATTATCAACTTTTAAAATCATCTCGAATTTCGTAAAATCACTTTTTTTTATCAAAACAAGAAGAAATTGTTCCTGCGAAGAATAATTTAACTTTTCCTTAATATTTTCTAAATTTACTTTATTAAATTATTTTATCTTAATAAATACATAATCATTTGTATAATTAATAAGTTTTTAACATCAAATTTTGCACAAAAATATAACGTTAATAATAAAATATAATAATTATAAAGGTTTTGATAGTAACAGTCTTATGTATTAGTTAATTACTATATTATCACATTATTGGTAACAATATAATATTGAAAATACAATAGTGAGAAATGTTAATTAGCTATTCAATTCAGTATTAGTTAATTAATATAAACTTATAATTATTTAGTAGTTAATATTTTACTAAAAAAATTACAGACTAATTATATGTTATTAGAAAAATATTAATTTATATAATTAAAATGAGCACTACCAATTGTTTATCATTATTTAACTCAATAATTAAAATTATGATAATTTATTGATAATTAGTAGTGTAAACAAATACCTCAGCCACTACATTCAGGGATCTCACCTTATTCTCAAGCCTAGTGGCTCGGTTGATTGACACTCCTGTAAGCTCATCTTGCATACAAATTATGGGGGTACCAGGTCCTGCATCCACCAAGAGCATTTCTTCCCTTAAGCATAAAACAGAAGATTGTGAGGTGTTTCCAATTATATTTAATAAAATATAATAAAATATTTATCTAATATTTTATTTTTTTATTCTCATTTTAATCAAGTCCTAAAACTTCCTCCTAAAACTCACACAATTAAAATGTCCTAAAAAGTTCACAAAATTACAGCAATGTCATTTGTGAGATGTTAGGAGAAATTTTAAGAGGATTAGGAGGATATAACACTCCTCTTTAATAAAGTCGAAAAAGTTTGTAATCAAAGTGTATATTAATAATTTTTCTCTCTTATTTTTTCACATGAAAATAATAGTATTCTTACTAATTCTCATAATGGCTATTCTAGTACTAAACAATGCCTAAAATAAACGTATGGTTGAGAACAAGTTATTCACATTTGGTGCAGGAAGTTCCAGTGCTACTAGTAAGCATTCGCTCTGATGTGCCCGCCAAAATTAAAGATGGAAAATTGTATCTAAATTTTGAATTATTTATAAAGTTCTCTGATGATTTCTTCGTTGTCTTCTTCTTCTGCTGCTTCGACTTCTCTGACGATTTCTCCGTCTTCTTCTTCTGCTGCTTCGACTTCTCAGCCTTCGCTAATGCTCTTATTTTCCGTTGTCTCTTTGTTTCCCTCTGCTTCTGCTCCTGTTTCTTCGACTTCTATTTCTGCTTCTTCGTTATTTTCGTTTGCTTCTTCGCTAGTATTGTCTTGCTCTTGCTGTAATTCTTCAAACTCATCCTGGAACATAACAGTTTCCCTCGTAGAACGAGAACCGACATCATCCTCGATGTCGAACTTAGGATAGTTGTTCTTTATTGTCTGTAGGTCCTCCCATGTTGCGTCTGCAGGGTCATGTCCTGACCACTGTATAAGGACCTGAGTGATTAAACGACCCTGTCGTTTAATTGCTCTTCTAGAAATAATAGTCATAGGGTAGACGAGAGATTCTCCTTCTGGCATGGTCGGAAAAGAAGAACTCTCATGAAATCCATAGACACGCTTCAATTTAGAAATATGGAATACCGAATGAATTCGAGAATCCTCTGGTAGCTTAAGCTCATAAGCAACTGATTCCACTCGCTTAATAATAATAAAGGGACCGTAGAACTTAGGTGATAACTTGTGAGATAATCTTTTAGCCAATGAACCCTGCTTATACTGTTGAAGCTTAACAAAAACTGTATCACCCACTGAAAATTCTTTGTCAACCCGATGAGAATCGGCCAATGATTTCATCCTATTTTGAGCTTTTAACAAATTCGTTTTAAGCAAACGTAACACCTCATCACGGGCTAATAAATCTGTCTCAACTGCCTCAATATTAGGCTGTCCCCTGGTATAGGTAACCAGTGTAGGAGGTTTCCGACCATATACTACCTCAAAAGGAGTCAACTTAGATCCTGAATGATAAGAAGTATTATATGAATATTCTGCCCATGAGAGATATGGAACCCAAGTATGAGGCTTATCCATACAGAAATATCATAGATATTGTTGCAAGCATCTGTTGATAACCTCAGTCTGACCGTCTGACTGGGGATGATAAGCTGAACTCATATGCAATTGTGTATCACTTAATTTGAATAATTCCCTCCAAAATGTACTGAGAAAAATAGCATCCATGTCTGATACAATTGTTCTAGGAAATTCATGCAACTTGACCACCATAACTATAAATAATCGAGCAACCTTAGGAGCAGTGTAATGAGTAGGTAGCGGTCCAAAATGGCAATACTTAGATAATCTGTCCACAACCACAAGCACCACAGTGTAGCCGTTGGATACTGGTAATGATGTAATGAAATCCATGGAAACATCTTCCCAGATTCTGTCAGGAATAGATAACGGCTGTAATAATCCAAAAGGAGTTGTAGTACAGTACTTAACTTGTTGACAAACAAGACAATTCCTGACATATTGCTCCACCGTAGCTTTAATTCCCCTCCAAAAGAATTCTGAGACCAACCTTTTGTATGTTTTAAGAAAACCCTAATGACCCCCAACTGGAGTTTCATGAAATTCCTTTAATATCATAGGAATTATAGGAGAAGTATGGATAAGGAACAATCTATGTTGCTTATATAGTAGGCCATCTCTGAGAATTAAGCCCAATTGAGAATCCTGCCCCAACTTGACCCTGTCCACCAATTCTCGCAACTGCACATTAGAATTATATTCCAATTTGAGTTGGTCAATCAAATTGAATATAGACATAGAAAGTTCACAAAATTCAGCGACAGTAATTTCCTGTCGTGATAACGCATCGGCCACCCTATTGTCAGAACCTGACTTGCATACAATAGTAAAATCATATCCCATTAACTTAGCGACATAATGTTGTTGCTCTGGGGTCTGTATAACCTGGGTCAAGATTTTTTTGAGACGTTTATGATATGTTCTTATTGTGAAATGATGTCCCAACAGATATTGCCGCCACTTCCTGACTGCCTCCACAATAGCATACATTTCACGTACATAGACTGAGGCCTTCTGAATATTAGGGACTAGTTTCTTGCTATAATAACAGATAGGAAGGTTGTCTTGAAGCAGCACTGCTCCAATTCCTATACCAGAGGCATTTGTTTCAATGACAAATTCTTTAGAAAAATTAGGTAAATGTAGAATTGGAGCCGTAATCAGAGCATCCTTTACAGTGTTGAAGGCTTGTGTAGCTTTATCTGTCAAATTGAACGATTCTTTCTTTAGGAGATCTGTTAAAGGTCCAGCAATGTTAGCATATCCTCTGACAAACCTTCTATAATATCATGTTAGTCCCAGAAATGCTCGCAATTGTTTAATTGTAGATGGGATTGGTCAATATTTGACAGATTCTATCTTGGTATGATCAGCTTCCACTCCTTGAGAAGATACAATATGTCCCAAATACTCAATCCGAGTTTGACCAAAAGAACATTTACTCTTCTTAACAAAAAACTGATTATCTTCCAAACACTGTAGAGTAACTGTCAAATGATTCAAATGAATATCCCAATCTCGGCTGTAAACTAGAATATCATCGAAAAATACAATGATAAACTTCCTT
Organism: Pontederia paniculata; assembly: GCA_001647135.1. Classification (NCBI taxonomy): domain Eukaryota; kingdom Viridiplantae; phylum Streptophyta; class Magnoliopsida; order Commelinales; family Pontederiaceae; genus Pontederia; species Pontederia paniculata. The sequence goes on along the minus strand of LTAE01001259.1, from coordinate 21,973 downwards.
AAAAATGGAGTAAATAATCTGTTCATGATAGTCTGAAAGGTTGAAGGTGCATTAGTTAAGCCGAAAGGCATCACAAGAAATTCATAATGTCCTTCATGAGTTCTGAAAGCAGTCTTGTGCACATCTTCACTACTCATTCTTATATGATGATAGCCAACTCTTAAGTCTAACTTAGAAAAATAAGATGCCCCTTCTAATTCATCAAGTAACTCATTAATTGTAGGAATTGGAAACTTATCTTTGATAGTGATGGAGGTGCCATCTTTTTTTTTAACCAACAATACTGGTGAAGAAAATGGACTAGAGCTATATTGAATAACTCCCTGAGATAATATCTCTTTGACCAATTTCTCAATTTCATTATTTTGAAAATGAGGGTAAAAAGATGACGAGAGGAGAGAGAGAGATAAAAAGAAGAAAAGAATAAAAAGAGCCAAAAAGGAAAGAGTGGGTGGGGAAGTGGGTCATTATTTTTGTCTCCTACCGACGTCTCCGTTGGGCTTGCGGTTTGGACCATCTTGGTTTATTTTTTTCTCATGGGCCTCCAATTTATTAGCTTATTTAACTAAAATAATTTAAGGGATTTCGTGTTGGCCTTTAATAGAAGTCTAGCCCATTAAAGTATATGGGCCCTCATATATTTAGCCCACCAGAGGCCTCAGCATTTTCTTTTTCTTTTCATCTCATATATTAGATCGAGGGGTATTAACATGTATACATAATTAAGTGCATTTAATATAATTACAAACAAATAAAAAACATGTGAGACTCATAAAATATTTTATCCAAAATTTAAAATATGAGTCTCGTATGTCTTTATGTGTATGTGATCACACTAAATACACCTAATTGTGTATGCACACTAATATTTATCTATTAGATCATCAATCTATTAAGGGTCATTTGATGTGAGATAATTCAGATAAATTATCGATTATTTAATTTAAAATTTTTAGGGCCCATCAGATTATCATGTTTGGCTACAACATATTACCGATATTTTTTTTAATTCTCTCATAATCTAAATTACTACCTTACTGATAATGAAGATAGCACGAGAGGTGTATTATTAGTAGGATGTTGATAAAACTATCCATTCAAACAAGCTTTTATAATATTTATATTTTATTAAAAAATAATACCGTTAATTTTTTTTAATTTCTTAAGAATATTTATCATAGGGGTGTAAGCAAAAAATCAAAAAATCGAAAACCTAAAAAACCGACCCGATCTGGCATAAAAAATTTAGAATTTTTCTAAATTAAAAAAAATCTAGATCGGTTTTTAAATTTTGAAAAACCACTCGAGAGGCCCGATGAAGACCTACATAATTAAAATTTTATTAGTATATGTATTATTATAATATTACATATAATAATACCTTATTATGTTGTCAACAAAATACCACACGAGAATATCTGCATGAGCCTTGCTATATTCTCCTAATCCCGTCCTCCTAAATTCTCGCAATGACACAAATGATCAAGATTGTTAAGATCGAGATCTTATTTAGGATCGAAGAAGAGTTATAAAATCGACGATCGGACAAGTATCATTTGATTTTGTGAAAGATCTTATGAAGATCATAAGATCCTAGAAATTAGATCATAGAATCGATAAGAGATTAAATATAGGAAGATCGTAAGATAAATCGTAAAAGATCGAGATCTTGACCACCTTACATATGATAATTATGTTAACTTTTGTGAAATATTTTAAACATATAAATATTAGGAGGATGAAATTAGGAGGAAGAATTTTTCTATCTGCCTATATCTATTTAAGTTGCATCCAAATGAAAATGAGAACAATAAGAGAGGGTTAAAAGGGAGGAATAATAGGCAATGCAAAAAGGGAGAGCAGCAGACAAGCTTCTGCCCAAAGCCTTACAAGCAGCAGCAGCTGTCTTTATGAAAAAAGATACATAAAGGTTGTGTGTGACACTACATATACATATGCATACATGGACCAAAGAGATGAGGATTCATTCACACAAAGACAGAGAGAGAAACAAAAAAAAAGTAAAAGAAATTAATTATCTTGATCTGTCATGACAGAGCATTGTACACTTAGATAAGAGTTTATTGTGAAATGAATATTGCAAATTAAGCATTTGCAGACTTGCAGTAATAATAGTTTTGTTACAAAGTTAATGCTCCCATGATATGACATTGATCTGCTCCTGCTCCTGCTGCAAGGATGAATGGATTTGAGCAACTGTTCCAGATTTGCTTATCATTAATTGTTTTCAAACCACTCTGCACAATTAACTAAAGGTGCAGACAAATGGTCCTCCATCTTCTTTAAGGATGAGATGCCAAAAGTGGAGAACTGACCCTGTCTCACTGCAACTTTAGACAAAGCAAAATAAAAACCTACTCCATCTCCATGCCTATGTTACATGCTTCCGGGGACATCTGATTCTTTTACTCCTTGTTCTTCTTTCTTAAAAAAACTCATGTTACTTGATGAACTCCAACTTGGAAGTTTCAATATACTCTTCTCAAGCCAAAAAAAAAAGAGCAAAAAGAGTTGTAAAATTCGTCTGTCCAGGCACTGAAACATGCAGTCATGAGCAAGAAGCTGTTCTTACTTCACTTAGAACTGAACACACGAAATCCATGAAGTTAAAGTAGTAGCTACAGCACTCAGCAGCAAATTAACAGTACAGGAAAATTTTATTCACCACTAACAGGCAGCACCATTGATGAACTCAAATTAAGCATCTAAAACTCTCTGATACATATAAAATTAATCACCTTGCACTGCCTTCTTCTCTCCATCTCCAGCCAATTTGTATGTGATCCAAATCCAAGACTCCAACTAAAAAAAGGAAGAAAAAAAGAAGAAGAAGAAGATCTAGAAACATGGTGTTTTTGCCAACCAATATGACATGCAATCAACTTAAACATAACATGCAATGCAGGCGCTTCACAAGCTTCTGGCAAGCATCTCTTGGTACCTCCTGTACGACTCCTGCTTCTCCAGCCTGAACTTTTCATGGCAGCTCGCAATAAACTTCTCAGCCAGGCGGTCGATCTCGCAGCATCTGTCATCATCGTTGTCATCATCCCCATGCGCCGGGACGTCGACCTTCTCCTCCTGTTCGAGCCAATGGAGGTAGCCGGACAGCACCGGCGGCTGGTCCGCCTCGTCGCCGTTCACGGCCGCCTCCGTGGATATCATCGAGTCCCAGGTGGCGTCGTAGTACATGCGGCTCACGTCGAAGCCCGGGACGTCCGGCACGGGGATGACGTAGGAGGACGACCAGTTCAGGTGCAGCTTGATGAACTCGAGTACGCTCCTCTTCTTGGTCCTCTTCTTCTTCAGCTTCGCCAGCTTCCTGCATGCACTGCTGCTCTTCTTGCTGTTGCTGTTGTTGCAGTCCTGCAGCAGCTCCATGATCATGACCTTGGCGTGGGCGAGCGCCCGAAGGACGTGACATACGTGCGGCACGAGGTAGGCGTCGACGAGGGCCTTGATCTTGAGGGGTGGCGAGTTCGGAGCTGCTGTTTTCAGAGTTCTGAAATCAGACGAGGTCTGCTGGTAGATGTGGCCCATGGATGAGTAACTAGCTATGGAGGAGCTCTCTCTCTCTCTCTCTCTCTCTCTCTCTCTCTCTCTCTCTCTCTCTCTAATATGTACCGAGATGGTGATATATATTCCTGGAGGAGGATTTATATACCAATGCTGCCTGTGGGCACAAATGCCACCCTTGTGAATTCAAATTGACAGAAACATCCTTTTATATATATAACATTGGATCAGATGATCATATATATATGATATATCAGATAGTGATAGGAGTCATTGGTCATGCACTGATCTGTTCATCCGTTCTTTCCTACCTCTACCAGCTCCTTTTTCCTTTTACTTTATGAGCTAAAGATGTACAAGGCATCAATTGGCCCATTCCTGTAACAATGTAATCCAAAGGAGGTTGCTTGCTTTTGCCATTTGCCATTTGCCAATGAGCTAATTCAATTGTTTGGCCACTGGTGTCATCATCCATATGTTTGATTTGTCCAGTACGTAACTTGTAATGTGTTCATGAATCATGAGTAGTGTAATCATTCATCTGCAGCCCATGATCCATCCATTGCATGCAGATTGCAGGCATATATGTTCAGCATTGTTGTTATTGTTGCAGGTTCTGAGATTACTAGCTAACTGGGGAAAGATAATTATTATTATTGTTATTCCACAATGCATTATAAATCTTTATATAATTTGCATTTGACTGGGTTTAATTTATATTATCGGAAAAGAACACTATATATGGTCCACCCAACATGACATCTGAAGGGTTCTATCAATATGTGTTATCAGAATCCAAAAGCAAAAAGATGGTATTGCATGAATTAGACCTATTAGATAGTGTTGTGAAATAACTAAAATAGGAAGAGAAAGATCAAGAATCACACAGAAAAAAAAATACACACATAAAATTTATGTGGTTCAGAGATGGACCTTCTACGTCCACGATCGTCACAGAGAATTTTATTATTTGTGTTCAAAGCCATCAAAATACATAATCACTTCAAAAATAATACATATATATATGATGGAGTTAGGACAACCTTCGCAGAACAGAGAAATTATATATATATATATATATACCCACAGTTGAATCCGCACCAATAAAGGCTGAATGATTAGTCTCCATTTGTTATCTTCAACAACTAAATTTATAATTAAGACCATGTTTGGTTAACAAGAATGGAGCTTTATTCCACCTTATTCAGCCAAACAAGATGGTTATCCAGACAAAAAAAGTGTAAAAGGCAAAATTATTATTTACAAAAAAAAATTTACCTTATGAATAATGACATTTTCAGTGATAACTTATTCTTATAAAAGGTAAGAATAAGTTATTCTTGACTCAAGCTCCCAAAAAAAATAATCTACTAAAATAACCACTTTTATCTCTTGGATAATTAATCTCTAACCAAACAATCCTAAATGAATTGGTTGATCTCTTGAACTCCTAAAAAATGCAGTGTAGTGTATACTACGTGGTTGGATATTCTATGTATATAAGATGAATTTTTAGATGTTTCGAGTTTTAAAAATATTACTATTGAAAAAGGAAACTTATTGTACTTTGCATCTTCAAAGGATATATAAAAAAAGATTCATGTCTCTCTTTATAATTATGATACAATTACTATTCAATTGTATAGTCTTTGGGACTTTTGTGGCCCTTTTCTTTTCTCCCTGCATGGAGATCTTGTCTTGCTATTCACTCTAAATATATAGGCGAAAAAACACAAAAGTTAAAGGTGGTGCAAGACTGAGATTGTTCAGCAGCAAGCAATGGAATCCCATGCGATTTATTGGTCACCTTTAATTGATTTCAAAATCATATATGTTATTAAACTACTTAATTATTAATTAGAAAAAAACAGTTCATAGAGGTTTAGATTTTTCTTTCTTGTTGTCAATCCTATATTAAAAAAATATTAATTTACTTTCTGATTTTGTAAGTTTATATATTGTCACTTTGGAAAATATTATTATGACTCCATTATATTAGAAATGGAATAGATAATAAAGAGGCACATATATACCTATTATATCATAAGATGGAAGATGCAGAAAGCAAGTAAGAATCAGCACTGTTATATCATATGCATGCTTTTGGTGTGAGAGAAATTGGTTGGGATCTCTTCTGTAATGGGTGACTTCACATTATGATCAACACAACCTCCACATGTCCTCCTGCCCCTGCACCCATCAATTCATCATCACTGGTTGGTCTGATCTCATGATGATCAATTTATTTATGATTATCTTTTAATTCAGATTGGAATTTATAATATGAATATAATTGTTTCTCTTGTTAAGAGATCAAATTCTAGGAAACAATATGGATAATTTCAGTAGGTGAATGATAAAGGGTATAGGTCCTCCAACTTTACTCATTATATCTCTATTGTCTTTAACTTTTGTTCCACTGTATCTCTTTGTTCTTCAACTTTGATTGTGATTTTATTAATTATTTTTTATTATTGGAATAATGTAACAAAGATAATTTTCATTTGGTTAGATTTATTAAAATAGTTTTATTTTTAAAAGTTATTACTTCTGCATTATGTGTCAATTATGTTTACTAGTCTTTTGGTCAAATTAATAAAATAAAAGAAGAAGGTCGTAGCGCCTTTAAGTATGTATTATGTCATGTGACGAGATATAGATTCAGAGATATTACAGTAAGGCATTTGAGTTTTACGAAAGACACTTCTTAGTTATTTTTAAGAAAGTAGAGTTATATGTAAGAATCACGAACAATCATCATGCCATCAAAAAAATTATAAATGAAGTCTCGAGGATATTATCGATAAAGAAGTAATATTTGTATTCACTGATTATAAATATAGATGACTCTAAGGTGTCCCGATAATCGTCAAAAATAAACCCCACATGAGCATGATTAGAGCAGCCAAACTCTACAAAATCCTCCTTATAAGATTAGAGATAAACACACACGCACGCACACGTGCGCACGCGAGCACACACACAGAGTTAGGATTAATGTGTGTGTGTGTGTGTGTGTGTGTGTGTGTGATGATATATGATTAGGATTAGGAAAATAATATATTTGAGTCCAAGCCGTAGTTATTTTATTAGTTATATTTTTTTCATTATTGGAACACTATAAAAGAGCATTTTTATTTTGCTAGACTTATTAAAAAAATATTTTTAAAAATTATTACTTTCATATTATGTATTCATTATGTTGATCAAATATTAAGTAAAAGAAGAAGATTGTAGCCCATCTAAATTTGTATTATGCCATATGACGAGGTATAAATTTGGGGGTGTTAGACATTTGCTCCCCTAACTTATCTCTCAGTGTCATTATTGGTCCAGCAAGAGTGCTTATCCATACTCTAGGAATCTCAAACGATAGCTTTGTTAGTTATATAATGTTATTATACATATCGAATTCTACTCAAGATATAACCGATCAGTGTAGTTACTCATTTATCAACTTCTAGATTGGGAAGCAACAACTTGTAACCACTTATGCATATTTATATGCTTTCGATCTGATAATGAAAACATAGAATTCACCTTTATATGGTATCAGAGCCATGACGTCCTCAAGTTCATAGGCATCCTCAACATCATCTGCAATGAGTGACTCCAACTCCACCATGTTGTTGCCCTCACTTCCAACCCTTGGCAGGTCAATCACTCCATTTCCATCAAACTAACCATCACCAATTATCTCCTTTGGAAAACACAATTTCTCCCTCTCATTCGGTGTTTTCAACTCGAAGGAATCATTGATGGAACAACACCATGCCCTCTGATAACAATACCTGCAACGACAAACTCCTCTACGTCAACAACAACCACACCGAATCCTGCATATCATGAATGGATTCAACGTGATCAACTCCTCCTTACATGGATCCTCTCGTCACTATCTGAAGAGGTCCTTCTGCACGCAGTCGGCCTCTCAACCTCCGCTGAAGTATGGAGTACGTTGCACATCTCCCTTGGCCCATACAAGAATTCTACAACTCCAGATGCAACTCCAAAACATGAAGAAAGAAGACAACTCAATCACTTACTTTCTCAAATAGGCCAAGTATATTGCGGATCAACTTGTTGCTGCAGGTCATCCCTTATCGCCCTCGACCTTCAATGCAATAGTATTCGATAACCTTGGACAGGATTACAATGATGTAGTCGCCTCACTAGCAGTAGACCTCACCCCCATAAGCTATCCGAAATTACATAGTATCTTAACCAGCCATGAAATACGACTCTCCGTTCAAAATGCTGGTTCAAATGATAGTTTGCTGACTCCTTTAGCAAATTACTCACAGTCACGACCAAACTACAATCAGCAAGGACATCCAAGAAATCGAGGTCGCGAACGTGGTCGACCGCCCTCTGAAAGATGCTACCCATGCCCAGCATGTGGGGTTCATGGACATAGTCCATATAAGTGCAAATATCGACATCCAAGCACCATTTTCCCTTTGGAGAACTCCCAACAACCGGCTACATACAACATTTATTTGCCGTCTCTCTCCAATCCTAGATCCATGCCTGCATTTGGAGGATACACAAAATGGATTCCTGACTCTGGTGCAACACATCACGCAATCTTGACCTGCAATCCTATAATTACATGTAGGCGATGGTGCTGGTTTACCTATAATTCACACCGGTTCGTCATCTATATCTACTGCTTCCCGCTCTCTTATTTTACGAAATGTTCTTCATGTCCCAGCAATTTCTAAGCCATTGCTATATGTACCTCAATTCACGACTGATAATAATTGTTCCATTGATTTTTTTCCTTCATATTTTATTGTCAAGGATCTTCGCACCCATCAGTCACCGCTTCGAGGACCCATTAGGTCTAGTCACTTCGGGTGTCTTGTCGTCCAACAGCTCTTATCGCCAGTGGTCCGTCGTTTGATTGTCTTCATCGTCGTCTAGGTCATCCTTCGTCTCGAACTATTCAGTCAGTTGCACGCCTCCATCAATTCAAAGATCCAGTCACGCCTTCAAAAACAACTTGTCACGCATGTCTACAAGGAAAATCCACCAAATTGCATCTCCCTCCTACACACACCAGAAGTACAACATCGCTTGATCGTGTCTTTGCTGATGTCTGGGGCCCGACACCTATGCTCTCCTCGTCGGGTCATCAATACTTTGTTCTCTTTGTTGATGACTTCTCTAAGTTCAGTTGATTGTATCCATTATTCAACAAATCAAATGTCTTCTCTATTTTCTGTCATTTTAAATCTCTAGTGGAAAACAATTTAATTACAAGATTCGTTCTTTACAAACTAATGGTGGCGGCGAATTTTGTCGCTTAAAATCTGTTCTCCAGGAACATGGAATTCAACATCGAATTATATGCCCTCACAGTCATGAACAAAATGGAGCTGTAGAATGTAAAATTCATCATGTGGTAGACACTGCACTCTCCCTTCTTGCACAAGCATTGGTTCCCCTTCGCTATTATTTAATCAATCGCCTCCCTACCATGGTTCTTCATAATAAATCACCGTTCAAAATTCTATTCTCCACAACACCCGACTATTCCTTCTTACGTTCTTCGGTTATGCTGCTTATCCACTGCTCAGACCTTACAATAAACACAAGTTTTTGTTCCGCTCCAAACCGTGTGTGCTACTCAGTTTTCCTAACAATTACCTGGGATATCGTTGTCTTGACATCGCTATTGGTCATCTTTACATAGCACGACATGTACGCTTTGATGAGTCTCACTTCCCTTTCTCCAGTCCAGCAACTCCTCAGGTCTCGACACCAGTTTCATCATCTTCCACCCCATGGCTCACACTACCTTCCATTATACCGGTTCCTACACCTTCATCTGCACCTCCCGACCCAAGCATCACAAGTTATCCTCCTGTTTCCATCACTACCTCTGAGGATCCTCAAGTTACTACCTCTGCACCTAATGAACATTACATGCAATTGCGGCCTCGTCAACATGTGAATTATAAAACCCTTGCAGGAGTTCAATCCCACAGAGCAATGCTTGTGGACACCTCTGTTGAAGCACCCTCGTGCTTCTCTAAGACAAACTCTGACCCGAACTAACGTGCAACCATGGCGGATGAATACAATGCTCTCATTTCTAATGGAACTTGGATTTTAGTTCCTGGCACCAGCGACATGCATGTTATAGGGTGCAAATGGCTCTTTCGGAAGAAATACAAAGCTGACGGCTCCCTTGATCGGTACAAGGCACGACTTGTGGCAAAGAGATTTCATCAACAATCGAGCATTGACTTCTTCGACACATTCAATCCAGTTGTCAAGCCAACTACAATTCGAGTGGTTCTCTCCATCGCTGTATCAAAGAAATGGCAACTTTGGCAACTTGACGTCAACAATGTGTTTCTACATGGCACTCTTGAGGAAACCATCTTCATGGAGCAACCACCTGGATTTCTTGATCCCGACCGATCTACTCATGTATGTCAGCTTCAAAAACCCTTATATGGCCTGAAGCAAGCGCCACGAGCTTGGTTTCATGCTCTACACCATGCTCTTCTCTCTTTCGATTTCAAAGCTTCAACTAGTGACCCCTCAATATTTATCTATATTCAAAATGGCATAGTGTTATATGTGCTAGTGTATGTTGATGACATTGTCATCACTGGCTCTTCGATGCCCACCATTGTTCAACACCTATAACAATCCTTTGTCGTTAAGGACTTAGGAAATCTACACTACTTTCTAAGCATCGAAGTTATTCCTCACAAATGTGAGATATTATTATCTCAGCGCAAATACATAGAAGGTATCCTTGAGCGCACAAACATGAGGAATGCCAAGGGTGTCACATCTCCAATGTCCAGGGATTCAAGCTCACCCAACGACACTGCCACATTTTCTGACCCTCTTCTTTTTCTAATATGTTGCAGGTGCTATACAATATGCAACGTTAAGTCGGACAGATCTTAGCTTTGTTGTCCACCATATATGTCAATTCCTGCACCAACCAACAGTTCATCGTTGGCAGCTCGCTACAAGAATTTTACGCTACTTAAAGCACACTCCATCCTTGGGCCTTCTCATCACACCTTCGAACGATCTTACACTACAAGCCTACTCGGATGCTGACAGGGCTAGCTCCTGCACGGACTAACACTCCATTGGTGGTCATGCAATATTTCTTGGCTGCAACCTCATCTCTTGGTCGGCTAAAAAACAACGGACGATAGCTTGATTCTCCACTGAGTCAAAATATCGAGCTATCACTGATACAACGACTTAAAATGGCTCAAATCACTATTATGTGAGTTAGGTCTTCCGGCAGCTCATCCGCTGATCTTGTGGTGTGACAACCTAGGTGCGACATATCTCATGGCAAACCCTGTATTTCATGCCCGCACAAAGCACGTTGAAGTTGACTATCACTTTGTCCGTGAGGAAGTTCCTGCTCGTCGTCTGATCGTACGGTTCATCTCATCAAAAGATCAACTCGCTGATGTCTTCACAAAACCAGTGATGGGTGTATGTTTCATCTTCTGGCGTGACAAGCTTCGCTTTCAAAGTCGCGAATGCTAAGCTTGCGAGGGCATGCTAGCCATATAATGTTGTTATACATATCGAATCCTACTCAAGATATAACCGGTCAATGTAGTTACTCGTTGTATCAACTTCTAGATTAGGAAGCAACAACTTGTAACCACTTATGCATATTTATATGCTTTCGATCTGATAATGAAAATATAGAATTCACCTTTACAAGCTTGACCCCAGATCGGATGTCATCCTTTTTCTGTCCTCAACATCTTCTAAAAATATTAAACAAAGAATCAAATAATATATATTAACTTAAAAAATAGAAAAAGGAAGTGTCGCATCAATTAATCGATGCAACAAGAGGCAACTTGTAATGCTCCACCTTGACAAGGGTAGACCATAAGATGGCCACAATACAAGGCATGTGAGCGTAGCGCTATGAGTCTATGACCATGCCAACGACGACAATGGACTTCGAGTGACGTTAGGCAAGCACCGAAGAACAAAGGTCATGGGCAAGGAAGGTGCCATGATTGACCTTTTAAGATGAACAATCGTTACAATGGACAATTATTGGGTATGTAGGTGTTCTAACTTACCTTTAATGTGTTTTTTTTCTTTTTACATGCTTGTGAAGTGATTTGTAATGAATTGTTTATGGAGTTGAACAATGCTCTATTTGATCATTGGATTATCTTGTAATGTTTTTGCTAGTTCTCAATTATTAAAGTGTCATCTTTTAGAATTTTGTGTATATTACATTATGGACCAATTTTCGAAGTGAATTTTCTTGGGGTGTTTTTTTTTCTTTTTTTGTTAGGATGAAATATATTATAAGACATTATGTTGGAGTGAGGAGTAGGTGGACTTAGTCTCTTTTGGAAGAAGAAATTAAGGGCAAATGGGTTTTCAAATTTGAAAACATGCCTGCCCACATAAAAGAAATAAAAGAAGGAATCACACATAATAAAGAAATTTAAAAAAAACACAAATCAGCTTGATATAAGTCAATAAATTTTTCAAATTTGTTGATAGAAGGCAAAACACGAAGAATTAAATAATTGATTTTGCAACAAAAAATACGTTGAGAGTATGTAGTTAACTAACAATGATTGTTCAGATAGATCTCTTGTAGTGTTACAAACGTGGAGGCGAGAAGGATTTCAATTTAGCTAGTCAGGGACCTACACGTGTACAATATTCAGATGACTATTTTTATAATATTTAATATAAATTTAATGATGATGTATTCGAGTATATCATGTACATTATATGTTAAATCATTTAATTTGAGATCTACAATTAAAAAAATAAATAGAAAATAAAATTTTTAAATAGACTAATTATAGATCTCAAATAAGTAGGGGACAACTTGCCCCCTACTTAAGTAGGGGACAACTTGTCCCATTGATTTGCAGTTATTGGATTGAGCATCTACGGCTGGAGTGCTAAGAGGCCGAACCAAAAAAATTCAATTCGGTTCATAAGAAAAAAATGTCTAAAAATTGTTCGGTTCGCAAATAGGAAAAAATTCTCTCTCCTCACAATGTGCGCTGCCGCCGCCGCCGCTGCTCTGTCTCCCGCTGCTAAAGTGGTCATGCTTTGTGAGAAGATAGTGGACGAGGTCGCCCGCAGGTTGAGTGCGGACGA